>UELV01181601.1:0-17955 GCA_900490015.1 Megastigmus stigmatizans
AAGATGCATCGTTATTTACATCCTCCCCCCCTTTTAATTATCTTAACACAATGCAAATCAACTAAGAAGTATATCTATATAGATACATTAATATTTGGTTAGATTTTTAAATGTTTCGCATCTTTCAAATTGTCTCGGTCAGTATTAAAAGGGCAAATGGAGGTATTAGATACCTAACGAAGATAAGCCAACTTATTTCACGAATCCCATCCACGAAACGAATAAAAAGATGGGGAAGGGTGGTCGAGCTCCCTTGAACAATAGCGACTATACGCGACATTACAATGTTTTCTTTTAGGAGGCACATCTTCGGCCTGGGGGGAGAGAAAGTCTTGAAAAGCCTCTTTGTTGGGCCAATAAGGTCTCAAAACTTAAAACTAGTCGCCGAGATATTTCTCGTTATACGCGCGGTTAATTAAAAAGGAATTTCACGAGAAGTGCGCACAAAGTTTATCGCGAGCTCGCGTCGGCATCGATAATTCTTACTTGTTGTAGAGGATAGTGTCGGGTCGCCAGACACGATTGTACGGTACACGAATCACTCGGATACCAGCGAATTCCGAGGCGTTCCATTTGAGATGGTGGTCGGTCCAGGCTTGAGTTAACCAACAGTTCGTCGTTAGGATTTGGTTCTTCTCGTCCTGAAATTTTTTCATTATCATTAGTTATGGAGTGATATATACTATTCAGTAGGGAGTAGTAATTGTGTCGAGGATTATTTATAAGTTGTTTCGTATTTGTAGGAGTCAAATAGAAAGAGGTAAAGTCTTACACCGGGAGTTACTTATACGAAGAAAATTAAATCTCTTGGCACGATTCATAGTCGCGGATTAAGTCAACATTTATACGCTTTTCCTTCCTAAATGGAATAGAACCGTAGTTTATCGATGTTATTTCAAAATAACGATTTCAAAGCTTAACGGTTAAAAATACTCTTGCACCGCAGAACTGTATAAAGTACGGATCCGATTGATTCTACCTATTTTTATCAAAATAATCACAATTGTTTTCTTCTACTACACTGGAAAACACAAAGAGAAAAAAGTATATTTTTGCTCTAATGCACCGGTCTCGCAAGCCTCTCCTGTCGTCTCACAAAGACGATATTCATCTGCCGCGGCGACATAAAAATGCAGACTGAAGCAGGACCGTATAACGTATACACAGCGTACACAGCGTAAGTATATTTTACATTCATGAATGGGTAGGTCTGACTCGAGCAAGAGTTATACTACTTGGAAGAAAATCCATGTCGTCGTAGCCCATGTGTCGCAGTAACATTTAGCCAAGTCTAACCGAGTTTCCTTAACTTATTCCTCGAGATTAAAGTTATTCTGCATTTTGTTCGATTAAACAATTAGTCGCTGCACACTCATAATTAAAGCGAATGAATTAAACAGTGGTGATTCGGCATGGAACTTTCGTATAGTTATTTAACAATTGTAACACGCTCCTATACTTACGACTTATACGTATACATTTCAGTTTCACGGATACTCTTTGGAAAGATTCGAATGGCACTGCGAATTTAACTAAGCAATGATTAATGATTGAAATAAAGCTTGTCGTTCGAAATGAACTTTGCGACAGATTTAGTTCCGTGAATTAAAGCTGCACGTGCGTACAGAGACGAATGGTATTTATCACGGAGACACTGCTATGTTAGCTAAACAGTAAGTGACAGTAATTGATATAAGACAGTGATTTAATTTCAATCGGCAAACACTCTTTAATTCCTAAATCAAATATTTAATCTGCGCAAAGGTATACTACATTGCATTCGACTTTACTTCCTCACGGGAATAATCAGTGATTCGGATATCTACAAATCTTCGTGTTGACACTACAGAAATTTAAGTGGCTTGCAGACAATTCAAGATACATATACTGCAGAAAAGTCAATGATGAAAAGGAACATTACAAGTTTAGTTGCTCAGTGTTCGTTTTAATCGATAACGAAATGTATAATAGTATTAAGAAAGCGATTAATTAAATTACTGTGAAGTCGGTATAGGCAATTGAAATTTCTTTTCAAATCTACCTGTTTTTATTATTTGAAAAAGTTCAATTTATATTCATTGGTTGTTGATAATCTACAGCTCAAATTCGTAAGACCGGCGTGCAATTTCCAGAAAATGTAACTAACCGTTATAAAGTATAAATCATTCCTCGAGATAAGTCTCACGAGAAACATTGTTTACGTTCGTGAAAACTGTTTCTTTTCCTCCACTTCCTAGTACTTATATAGCTATGAATTTTAAATAATTTGTTTAGACTCGACGATTGTTCTACTTGAAAAGGGATTCACATAAATGTATATTCGTAGTATATATTTGAATAAGAAAACGAATTATTTGAAGAAGTCTCGCTTTCTCGGTGTACAAAATTTATTAATTTTTTTTTCTTCGAAAATTTTTTCTTTAAAATGTTTTATTTCAGTTTGTTTAGCGACAATCAAAGCATAGATTTTAATTGTTTTTGTTCTACGTGAAATTAAATACGAAGAAACAAATTTTATTTGTTTGGAAACATTTCGAGGACAATATCGTCGTTGCCTTCCTCTTGTCTCGTGTTCGTCGCGTTTCCTTCTTACCCCATTTAATTGAGTAGGATACTGAGATTAAGGGAACAAATTTAATTAGGGTAAAGTTTCATTATAGCTAATTAAATCGACGAATTTCAGCAATATAGGGTGCACGAGTGAAAGTCAATTTTTTCACAACAATCGAATATTTTGATACTTTTCATATACAATAAATTGTATTAATCAATCAGAGTTTTAATTCGAATTATGCTCATTAAATAATAACAATAATGAAAATGTATAATCTTAAGGTTTCTTAAAAATTCTGTTAATTAAACTACAAAAATCGTGTCTATAAAACTGATGCATTAATTTAGTCTCATCATAATAGAGCCTCAAAGCGACTTCCGCAATTTCAATCTTCCTTTATTTTCGTTCGTATACTCCGTGTAAAACAGGCGTAAAAACACGTCGTTACCGGGCATCTACCCTATAGCCGTACGAGTCCAACAGATTATCTGCATCGCCCATCTCACGTATTCAATTTCATCCAAGAATTAAAAGTGCATGCACCCGTAGCTTCGCGACAACCCGCACGACCGGAATTAACGTAAACTGTGCACCGAACTCCTACATGTACCTCCGCACAAAAAAAAGGAGGAAAGCGCAATAACCTTCGAATAGACAAAGTGTAGCAAAAAAAAAAGACCATTATACGATTTTTTTTCCCCTCTGCATTTACGCTTCGGTCCGTTTTAGCGGGCGCACCAAAGTAACTTTGTAACAATGCGCGGCCCGCGGTGCGACGCAGCTGCGCCGCGCGAATTTTCACTCCCCGATATAAAAGGCATCATTTGCAAGCACTTTCCGAGGGATGGGGGTGGAGGATGCCTAGAGTTCGAACCTCTACACTTCTCTCATTCCTCTTTTGTTCCGCGCAACGTCGCATCCTATATAGATTCGCCCCAAAGTTGCGAATTTACGTGAGGGCGCGCCGACTATTGCCAATTCGCGCGCGCGCTCTCTTATATCTATATATAATAAGTATATATGCACGAAAGGTCAAAGCTGCAGCGGAGTCAGTAGTCGATGCGCCCTTGTGAAAGTGTAAGATGTTCTCTCTCTCTCTCTCTCTCTCTCTCTCGTCATCTCTTGGTATAAGTAATGAAATTCCTGCGGCGAAAGATGCGGGGAAAGAGAGAGAGAGAGGTTATCGCTTGATTCTCCCTCAAAGCTTCGCTCTTCATTTCGATACATATGTATATATAGATATATGGATTCGTTACGCGGATAGGAGAGAGAGAGAGAGAGAGAGAGAGAGAGAGACTGTCGATCGTTTTGGAGTATATGTATATATCGTAATAGGTGATTGCGAGCGCGCGAGCGAGGAAAGTTCAAACGATTTAGTTATTTGGCGGTAAACGAATGGGGATAGAGATTCGGTATAGAGGGAGAGAGGGAGGATGGAATGGAGGATGATGCGTCTTGGCGAGAGAGAGACAAGTTTATCTGAATGCCGAATAGAAATTTCGTCGCAGGGTTGTGGATGTTAGAATTAGAATTTGTGATCGCGCGTGTATGAATGTGTACTGGTAATGTAATGAAAGAAAATTACTGAAGCAGCTGAAACTCTGCGACATTCCGGCCAAGACACAGTTGGATTTTGATTACGGCGAAGATCTTATTCTCCCTTGGTCTCGGTGTAGCTATTTCAAACAATTTGACGAATACTTTGCAGTATTTGAGAATGGATTATCGAAAAAAGTTATATTCAGAAATCATTTTGGACTCAAGTCACATAAGTATACATATTTGTGATATAAACAGAAAAAGTCTAAAGAAGTATAGAACGTTAGCTGAGATAATAACGGCCCCAGAAGATTGGTTTAAAGAACTAAAGTGTATATTTCATGGTAGTGTGTAGCATACTAAACTATATACATATCTATAATTAACTGCCGACGTCAGGAACCTCTCTGAATTACTATGTGAACGAGATTGAAGTGCGTTTTAATTATTACCGCAATAATGTCGTTAGCTTTGATGCACCGTGTTAAACAGCTCGTAATTCTTTTTTTAGATCCTATGCATGTAAAATGAGCATATCCATATACGTTTTCGATCACAAACAATGCATTTCCCCAGAATTTTTCATCTACTTCGCCAATTGAGCCAAATTGCAAATCAAAATTGCAGCTGCTCACAAAAATCCATCGAAACTGATGTAAAACCTGCGCTCTTAACAACCATGTCCCATCTCGATTCGCTTGTATTCAAGCTCTCTCTCTCTCTCTGTCTGTCTCAGTCTCTCTTGAACGAATTCCAGGCTCATATAAAGACCCAAAGAATTCTCAGCAGCACCTCGTATAACAGGAGCAGTATCCAAGACGCGACAAACACGAGAGATCGGACGTGAGAGAGTCAGAACCCGTATATATAGGTGTACCGCACATTGCACACAATACACCGAACAGCCGCAGACTTGATATGGGAAGCGCGTGCAGTCATCGCATCCGTGTGCAGTCTCACCCCGAGTGTGTATACAGTCTATATATATACATATATATATATATATATATGTAGACCGCGGTCATATACCGTAGCTTTATAGCCATTACCCAAGATAAATCCCTCGGGGGCGTAAACTCTCTCTCTCTCTCTCTCTCTAACTCTTGGGCACGCTCGCGCACTCGCACACACCGCCAAGACTATAGAAAAAGAAATTCACCATTTTCGGAATACGAGCGCGCTCGGCTGCGTTATATACACACACACACATTGACACGCGTGTAGTTAAGTGCGCTCGGCCGGCTTTTCTTTGAGCAAACGATCGAGCGTCTATGTATGCGTGCAAACTGAACCTTTCGTGTATATATCCCGATCGCCGTTATACTGCGCGTCTTTCTCTTATGAATTATTGAGCGCGAGCTGAACGGCATCATTTTTCAGATTCGCAACGCATATATTAAGTATCTGAAATAATATCGTTTTCATAGTGATCCGCAATTCGCGCTTTGCAAATCTCTGGCTCGTACCGTTGAAATGAGTGTGTATACTTGTACGAAGAAGTTGCTCCAACGACGAAAGCCTGGTATGTATAGGCGCTATTGCTAATTAATAAATTAACTGCAGTTTAGCTCCGTTAGCCTAGATAAATATATGTATTATACGCGGCGCTCAATTCTTACGGTCACCGTATACGATTGTTGGATTGGTACTCGGACTTTTTCGTCCCGGATTATATAACAGGGAGAGAGGGGTATAATTCTTGAAATTCTCTACGGCTGCGTATCACGGGATATTCTGCAACGTGTTTTGTTACCACACTGGCTCGTTCGTTTCGATTGTCCAAATTTATTAATATCGTTAATTGCCTTTCACTCTAATCTAATGAAATGCAATCCTTAAGGTATATAATATACATATATATAATCGTCTGGATGATCAGTAATCGCGCTAATCATACTTAGAAGAACCATCCGAAATTCTATTTCTCTTCACCAATTTCGGCGCTCCCCTATACCCTCGATCAACCAAACACTTTGGCCCCCCCCAAGTCGTTTATACCTCGCGCGCTTCAACCCATACATAATAAACACCGTCCTCCATTAGTCTCGAATAAAGCGAAATAAAGGAATATACAGCGAAGATGCAGCGGCCGGCGCAAGCGTTACTTCTTATTTGTGCGCGTCCGAAATCCATTTACAAATATCAGCCAAAGATTCCGCGAGTAGTTCGGGGAGTAAGCTCCGTCAGATATCCGGCAAATTTCTCCCCCGCCGGTCATCAATCTCCTCGGAAAATGCCAACGATATACCTTTCATCCTTCTCCCTCTCTAGGTGCAATCTCGCTCGCACCTATATCCTATATCTATCTATCTCTCTCTCTCTCCCTCTCCCTTTATATACGAAAACCGGGACATACAGCCGCGCTCGCCAGAGAGAAAACGTCTTAATTCGGTATGTCATTTGATACCGGAATTCAGGGGAATGGAAGAAGGAGGAGAAGACGCGCCACTACTTTGGGGCTGATTTTCTTTATGCGGTGTGTAGTGCGCGAGCGCAGTATTTTCTCTGCGCGCTCCATCTATATATATATATATATATATATATATGCATGTGTGTGCTTTTTCTCCTCTTCGTTCGTTCACCGCTGTAATTATATATTGCATGTCCGTGTTCCGACAGCAGTACGAGAGAAGTGTTGCTAGCCGTGTGTTGTTGTTGCATCGTGCCTATATATATGTATATTGCGGGGCTTGATTGTTTTCTCGGTCTGTTCATTTTGTGCGCCTCGAGGATCCCTATACTGCAATTTCTCCATTATCTTATTTTTGACGAGTGATCGGAACTTTAACGACTATTAATTTGGTTAACCGCGGTTCTATTGGAATTTTTATAGAATAATTATTAGCCAACGATTTGTAATTGCTTGGCGAAACAAGATGCTTAACATATTCATCTAGTCCAAGTGCAATGTATGACCAATGCGCGCATAACTTAGACACTCGACGATCATTCGCGCAAATGCCGTAATTGTACGAACTGTGAGATCTCGGAGTTACGACTAGTATATATCCAAACACACAATCTCATACTAGTTTTCAAGTGTGCCGAAGCAATTCGAAACAATTAACGAGCTATTGTTTAGTAATTTGTTCCTATAATGCGCTATAGCTTAATTTAAATAAGAACACGCAGATCCACACCGAGGAATATTCTGGGATAAACAGAACGATGAATCCGGATTGATGCTCTAATTTGGTAGCTTGTTATGTATTCCTCGTAATTTTGATAGGTTTCGATACTATATGTACTAAATTATCTTTCAATATTTATACACTACAATCGTGTAAATGAACATAAAACCTAATTATATTCACATTTCATATATTCAAAACGATCGAGTGCCGCATTAATATAAAGCAGCTGTAAAATTTTAATCCATCGAGTCGCTATATTTTACAATTTAAAATATAATTCTAAATTTATACTTTCAGCCGTTAATTCATTATTAATATTCTGTCGCAGGAGCTATATGTACACGCAATAACACACATGTCCCTCCGAGAATAATTTGGGACATATTAATTTTAACCAGAGCATAATCGAATCCCTCTTAAATCACAGCGCAAGCACAAAAAAATATTGACAGTCTTTTCTTCACCACCATTTTAATAGCGCACTCTTTAATTTTTCCATCGCTCGTACTCGCAAACTTCCCTTATTCTCTTATGACTAGGGTGCGCGTATATAAACCGCTTCTGTCTATATATACATATATGCAGACGCACACATCCGCGCGCGCGTATACCCAAACACAATGCATCGTCCTTCCCTTTAACAAAATCCCTTGGTACACGCGCGCGACGGACGGATTAGAATCGCCACTGTAAAGAGAGAGAGCGAGAGAGAGAGAGAGAGACTCACCACGTCGATGATGTGATGGAGAGCGAGGCCGAAAGCGACCACCAGAGGTTGGGATGAATTCTTGGCCGGTCTGACGCCCGCGTCGTAACCCTCCAGCAGATGCTTGGTCAGCCTGTACTCGTGCTCGTCGCAGAAACCTTAGGGATATAACCAGAACAAACAAACAAACTTGGATATCGGAATATGAATCGATCCTATTGGAACGAGGATTAAGATTTATGGATATAGTATATTCACTTAATGGAATCCTTATCGGATATACGTTTTTAGTTTATATTTTGTTTCGATAATTTTTCACACAATGTTGCACAAGTTCTTGTAGTATGTTTTTTCCTAGTTTTCTTATATACTCATTTTGAATTTAATTATTACTAATCTTAATGGCTTGTTACTCCAAACTCTTTTTTGCGCTGGATTCAGCTCGACATTAAAATGCATTATTTTTTTTTTTTTTTTTTTTTTTTTGTTATTCAATTACTCTTTTCGTCACTAGAGTTTTCAGTTTAATTGAACACGAAATTTTTACCTACCTATACTCTCGCGCACAATGCAATAAACAACAGATCATTAAAGTGTATATAGATTAATTTTTACCGAGTCAATAGAGTATAGCACATATTCTCTTTTTTATACTTTTCGCAGCCAATATATATACAGCGTTTAACGAGATAGTAGCGCGAACAAATGCCTCGTCATACGTCGACTCGCTCTACTGAATCTATACGTTATACTACTACTCCGACCGATTTTGTTCAATCAACTTGAGTTATCTGCTACTGGACCTATTAACCCGGGATGCTCGACTCTTTATGGATCTACAAATGTTTTTGCTATAGCAAATGAAAAAAAAAAAATTATAGCCTGGGATCCCGTGAAAGTGTGATTTATTGTATCTATTATTTCTCTTGATGTATATATAAAAATGTTTATATATATAAGGAGAAGAACATTAGGGACAGCGGCTGCTCTGCGCGTTAATTAAAGGAACAAAGGAAAGTCGGGGATTCTTGGTGCGAGTGCGAACGTGATTAAGATGAAAACCCCTTATATAAAAAATAAGGTTTTTCCACGTGTGACGTTACAGACCACACGTGACTTAATGCTGAGAGTAAAGCATTGAGAGAATACAAATGAGAATATTTTTAATATTAAAGTATTCGGTTTATATCAGTTACATTTCTGTGTATAGTATTTTTTTGCAATAAAGTTAGATATTTAAGGAATCATCTGGTCAAGTGTTTAAGGTGATTCAAATAGCTTAGTTTCTTAAATTTAAACGACATACATTTTTTCGAATTTCGCTGTTTATTTATTTTTAATCATAAATTTGAACGTGTATAGTGTATGAAAGATGTAAAAAAAAAAAACATCAAATCATCATATTAGCAATATATAAGTAATATATAATATAAATTATAGATACTAATTGAACAAAATTTTTCAAACATATATGTTTTAAATTTATTTTTAACGTACCGTTCCGTGAAATTCGAATGTACGCATGCATCTGATTTCGAAAATCGAATTTCACGGGCTTGTATATCAAAAAATGGTATACCCACCAGGGTAGGAAAATTGGCCTGGCCAGAACTCGTGTTTATCAACTTCCGCCTTCTGCTCGGGTGTCAATTTACACGGGTTATGGGATGCTCAAAATTCTTTTCTCCCTATAGATACGTAATGTACTGTTTACATATCAGTCTCATCGATCGCAAAAAGATAAATATAAAATTTAAACCATTAAAAAACAACTATATACCAAAGATTAAAGAAAAATAATAAAATATTTCCTCACGAGTATGAAAATCCTATTTGATGGTAGGATTGTTCGGAACGAAACTAAGTAAGTATGTTCGGACTTGGAAAATCAAGTTTTAAAAAATGGGTGCTGTAATAACTAAAAGTAGCTTCAAAAAGAAAAGTAGCTTGCCCGATAATAAAATTAACGAGTAATTTGAAGATTTTAACAGAACCAGAAATAAACTTTGACTTATTAATTTCAACGTAAAAGTGAAAAATAATAGTTACAAAAACCGTGCTAATTATGAAGCTCGTTTAATATGTTTTAACAATAACATTATAAGATGCGCTATAAGATGCGTTATAATAAAAGATAATACAATTAATTTAAAGTCAAGTTTAGACGAAAAGGTCAGAAACAGTGTTTTGTGGAAAAAAGGTGAATATCTTTAAGCCAAAGGTCTTTTTAACACAATCGATGAGACACACAAAGTCAAACTCTCGACAAAAGCTTCGGATCAAAGGATCCAATCATGCTGTTCTTGTATTTCTTTCTTTTAGTCACGAACGATGTAATTACAAGTCCTTGATCGAATAATATACGATCATCGTGACTATCCGATAAAGTAGTTAGGGATACTTTTTACAGATACGTCTGGAGTTTTTCATGCAGTTCGTAATGTATATATACGATACTCGACACATTCCATTACACATTAATTTATCGTTGTACAACCTAAATTTTAGCTTTTCTAAAATAATAAAAAACATTTAATTGGCTGATAAACCCACAAATCAACCGCTAAATTCTATATTACGAGCAATAACAGAAAACCGACAAACTAGAAAAGGGATGTCAAAATTTTAAGCAACCGTTAAAACGAACAAATACACATACCCACACTCTGACTCGAGTATAAATAAAATTCACTCTTTTCAAGTGAAGTCTATAAAATGTTTAGAGGCCATAAAGTGTACAGTAGTACACGATGTACTATATTTGACGTGTTCTTTGGAACGACATCGCGCACCGTTTCTATATACGCATTGCGATGCTATATAGGGATGCGCATTCATACAGTCGATGTGAGCTTTGAAAGGAGGAAATGTTCGTCTCGATCAGAATTGCATTGGCTACGAATTAGAGCTGATGCTTTTTTTTTTAACAGTTTGTATAACAGGCGTATTACAGATTTCCGCCGATAATAAACCTTCTTTTTTTTATTTCGCTAATCAAAAAACTAGACAGTCGATTGCACATGGCTGCATTTAATGGTTACTCGGAAGCTCTTGATAATTATTGAAATGTACCAGCTGGTTTCGTACGTGTGAATTAGCGAGAAACCCGGGCTGACTTTTCTTTTTTTTTGTAAATAAAACTAATTTTAATTGGTTGACTCGCGAACGCGCGCAGAATACAAAACAAAAAAATGAAAAATCGTCGAAGCCCCGATGAACAAACGTAATTGACCAGCTTTTCCGACAACTGTAACGCGTGTCGGAATTAACTGTATGTCGACGTAAGAATTTAGTCGTTCATTATGTAGACAATGTTCGCGATCATATCGGTACACGCCAGATCTAAATCCCATTATATCGCGGCATCCGCTAATTATAATTAATTCGGCCTTCCACCGCCCTCTTGATTGTTTTACACTCGAGCCTAATGCGCTTAATCGCAACGCGGTTTTCAACGTTGTATGGATTATTATCGCTTATGGCGTATACACCGTGGCGGGTCTTTCGGGGTGCGGTTGAAGAGCTTCGAATCGAAGCGCATCCTGCAATGTTATCGTATACGGGCATCGCGACGCGCTCTGGCATAATTTGGACGGAGAAGTTTGTCACTGGCCATCAACGCGCTTGGTTGCCTTCATTTTCGTATGGTTACAGGAGCGAGTGCAGGTTATCGTAATTTCTGATGAAATTTAATCGCGACTGCCGCACGACTTGTTACAATGTACATATACGGAATTGGTTGGAGGAATGACCAATTGAATTGTCACGAAACGAATGTTTATATAGCGATGATTACTTTTTAACGATAACTTTATATTATACAAATTTTGGCAGATACTAAAATAAATATATGGTCGCGTTTAACATTGATCAACGCCGCGATCTTATTAATATTCCGCATTCGGGGGGGGAGGGATTTTATATCGTGAACGGAGCAATTTTTCAGATACGAATCTTTGGTATACAACCGCGTCGAATGCGAATAAAGTGCAGAATTCAAACAACCAAAACATAATCGACTTGGAGTTTTCGTTGTGGAAATCGCTGTATCGTAACATACATTGCACGAATATTATTTTTATTTCATTTCTCTATACCCGCAAATCACTGCAGATGAATATAGAGCAGAACATACACGAAAGATTTTTACAACAACAAAAAAAGCTGCGCGCACTGCATTTTTATTCGTTAATCTTATTTAAATCTGCAGCGGATCCGATCTCGAATGAATAATACATATACTACTACTTCATTACCGGCCTTTATAGCACATAAAAAAAAAGAACGCTACTATATACGTTATACAATGAAACTTACAATTCGCGCGTAAAGGAATAGTACATTTCGACACGGGGGCGGAAGAGGATTATTTCACTCACGAGACGTTTTTCGGACGAGCGAAGCGAGGTCGAAAATTCGAGTGAGGGAAAAATCCTCTTACGCCCTAGTCTCGAACCGTATTTTTCATCACGAGAGCCGTAAAGTCGCATCAAACATGCGATTTTGTGGTTAGAGTGACGAAAAATAATTTACAGCTCCGCGTTCGCTCGACAATCCATGTCGACATCCTGTCCTCGCGCGAACACTATACCTTCGTAACTCTTGGTAATTAGCCGCCTCAAAAACCGATTACTACTAGTTATATCGGAGCATATATCTCGAAGCATTCGTTAGATTATTCCATAGCGTCGTAGCGCATAGAAGACTTATATATCAAAGCGCGCGCGACACGTGCACCCACCTTCTTAGAGATTCAATTTATCAGATATCGCGAGACTGCACTATTCCCATCCCTCTCCCTTCAATTCCAGATAGAATACATATATACGCGCGCTCGAATCTCACGCCTCAAAGTGATACATCCTCCTATACATATATATTACTGCAGTTCTAAGCTTCCCGTATATAATCTCTTTAAAGAATGCCAAAACAGCTGCGACTATATACGCGTTACGATTAACTTTAATCCATATCGTGTACGATAATCCTTATTGACAAAGTCCACGTACGCATCTACTCTAATATCCTATAATCGTATACGCGCAACGATCGACAGAAACAAATATACAGGTACACAGACTTTCGCACGTGCGCGTACACGCCGATATAATCGAGCGTTCCTCATATATATATATATAAACATAACGCAACAGGCTGACCCGGCTGCTACGGTCGCGGACCTATTAAAGCGGACGCACACGCGGTTAATCGAGGGTCCTTACACAGTTCCCCCCGGCTACTTTTATAAATCAGCCACTGCGTAGACGATCGATTAGTCGGCGCGCGGGATGGCAATCAATCGCGGTCCCGCGCGCGTTACTCGTGCATTTATAAAGTTGGCTATATGGTAATATTCGGAATTCGCTCTACCGCGGGCCCAAATTGATTTATAACGGTATATAGGCGAGCTGTTGCTGCAGTGGACCGCAGCCGAGAATCCACGCCTGTGCAGACATATGCAAATTATCTGTACACACGAGATCTATTGATTGGTCTACCGTGTGTTGGGTACACGTGCGATTGTTGCGTATAGTTGACTTTGTTTGGAGTCGCTAGCGATTTTTTTATCGATTGGATGGAGATGGGAAAAAAACGTGCGTTTCGCTGTCGAGACCGAATTAGGGATTAGCCGTGATAGGCGTGAAATTTGTTTCGGAGCTTGCGGTTTATGTAGGTTTAGTTCGCGAACTCTAGATAGTATGTATAAAAGAACGAGTTGCTGAACTGTCGGTACTCTCGTCCCGCGGTAACGTTAATTTCTACAGTTTGAAATATCGCGCCGGTAGATATACGTTTTGGTGTAAACGACCGTAAAAGTGTCGATTGTTTTGGTGTATATAGTTACGATCTCTGAGCTGGACACGAGCGGGGGGATATATACTGCGGTTAAGCTGTATATCTTTCAAGTGGCGGATATCAAATGGGCTATTTTAGAAATGAAAATTTATCGCATCCCGGGAAAACTTCCTATAAGCACATTTATTTCGATAATTTCGCGGTAAAGGGGGATGACGGGTCTCGCCTGGAAAAAGGGGCCACGATTACTGTACGAACAATTATTGTGGGTTGATCAATTTTTTTTTTGTGCAATCAGTGATAAACTAGAGAAAATTATCGGTCCAAGTCTGTTTCGATAAGGTGCAACTTGAACGTTCTCATAATTCAATAGGGCGCCTTATGACATTGGACTTGCAAATGCAATGGAAACTCTGGATATAATCTTAATAGGATGTTTCTTCTTAAAGAATACGATGCATGATGTCGCTTAACTTCCATTGGAAATTGTTAAAAGATGCACACAGATATACTTAATTAAAATCGCATTTAATACAATCGATTTAGTGAAAAAAGCAGCGACATTAATTATTGATCACGGTAGCAATTATACTCACAAAAATTCAACTTATGATGACTGCAACCTTAGTTCGTATGGCTTTACTGGATAAATACGTGTTTTAAACTAGGACCTTCGAACTTTGAAATATTTTCTTAAGAATATCGTCATTACCGAAGTGAGGTCTTTATTTTGTTGATTAATTAAAACGTTCTAGTTTTCGTAAGTAACATCGACTTGTACTCCAGGACGTTCTTCGGCAAATCGATAGTAAATAGATTTACTTTAAACTCGATACAAACTAATTTTGATTCGATTTATTGATTTCAGAAAAGTTTAATATCCATTGTGGTATAATTAAATATTCAGAGATTTAATTTCAAAATTTGAGATTTTAACATGGCAAGTACATTTTTAATAATTTCAAAACCAGTTTTAGGTGTGGAATTCTTTAAAAACCCAGTATTTTATACTAAACTTAAAAAAGAATATACCCGCAAAAAGTTATCAGAGCTTTCGGTACTGACTTTAAAGATGCTGCAATTTAAAGATATACTATAATGTTACAGGTATATCTATATCCTGGTACAGACTATACAAAAGTGTATATATATCACTTGGTTTTTTTTTAGATTTTATTATTTTGCAATACATAGTTCATTTTATTAATAATAATGCTATTTAAGAATGACTTACAAAAAGAAACAAACTTTTTGATTATACGAGGCAGAAAACGTCCTTAATCAAAAAACTAACTAATTATTGATCAAAATTTATCATTGCGTATGAATAAATACGAAATAACGACAAAATGACCAATATTAATTAATGCAGTTATTATTGATGTTTGCTAAAATAACTTTTTTGTAACCATCCTAAATTCCAAAATTTAAAATAACGAAGAATACTTTTTGCTTCACAGATGCAAACTACTTAGTGAAATATTTGCATTTTCTATTTCAGTTTTACTTGGACTGTTGCGTTGACAAAACATCGTATGAAGGTTGTATTGGTATAAAATCCTCTATTAGTAAAAAAAATGTGTACCGATTTCCAACGAAACATCATTAATTGCATAAACAAGCGTAAATACTAAAGGCTTGTTTATTGATCGTTATTTCATTCAAAGAAATATGTACCTTCAACTCGAGTTATATTCAATGATTAATTAACTACTTCAGTTCAATTATTTTAGTGAAACAAATCGTTAATTTGATAAGCTCATAATTTCATTTAATCATTGATAAGTATTATATAATTTTTATAAATCATGAAACTCATGTTCAATAAACAAGTAATTTTTCATCTCGAGTAGCGCAACTACTTCCCTCCGTTCAGCAGTGAACCTCGGGAAGATGAATTAATTCACTCTTGCCGCCGTCCATTGAAAGGATCCACGATGATGAAAATCAACAATTCAGCTTCCATACACCTACCCAATTTACACGAAAACTTATATATAGCAGACAAGAGACTATCAATTTTTATTCAAGATAGTTTAAATCAAAAGAAAATTGAAATGAGAGTAGACGCGCATAACTCGTTCTTCTGTGCACCTGGATCTCGAAAACTTTATTTTCGTTGAAACTTAAAATAGCTTTTAAGAGCGTTCGACCTCTCTCTCTCTCTCTCTCTCTCTCTCTCCCTCCCTCTCTATATTCGATTTATCAGCGAGTCAGGCATTAACTTTCGAATAAATCGCGTAAACATGCAGCGGCTTAGAGCTGGAAAATTTTCAAGTCCCTCATTCAAGAGTCACGATTTGCGCGTGCAGGCCGTATAACCATTGTTTATTTTGAGAAAAAGGCTACGATAAAGCGGGAAAAACTCTGGATTTATGCTGATAAGCCGCGCGTATAATGGCTTTTAAATGCTCACAGCTCAAATCGAAATATCCACCTCTTTTAGGAAAGATCCAATTACATCCAATCCATCGTTTACCATAAAGTACAAAATCAAACGTAGAGTCGGATGAAAAATACAATTACAATGGAACAAACGCGAAAACCCAGAGAAAGAGAGAACCACACTGTTAAGCATAATCTCGAATCTGTGGCACTTCCGTACATATTACACGATGGACACGCCGATCAAAGTCCAGGAGTCGATAGCCTCCCCGACACTATCTCGATCCGATATACACACTGGTAATTCTATTTGGCGAGAAACATCCGACACCAGATGTCACAAAGGCTTCGGCCCCCAAGGCTTATGCACCGCGCCACACACGACACAACTTTCACAAAAACCGGCGGGGCGCGCTTTAGAAAAGCGAAATAAATTGGATCTTTTTGTGTGCTCGCGCGGCTCCTCTATCCCCCTCCCTGTATCCGAGATATCCGAGAAAAATCGACAAAAAAAATCCTTTTAATTCTTGGGAAATTACGGTTTTGTCCGCAAATTGCTCCCCGGATTAATTGATACGCGGCAAGACTGATGGCTATATATCAGCTGTATGTAGCTGGAAACGCGGACCCACGGACCCGCGACTATAGCAGCCGCGTTAATAGAAGTAGTTACTATCGGATATCGCCGGACAAGTTTGCAAATTACTTTTCTCTTTCTTTTTTTTTTCCAATTACAAGCCCGTTATTTGTGCAAACGAAAAACTCCACACTTTTTTGTATTTAAAATGAAAACGATTTATTGTTTTTTAACAGTCAGTAGGGTATATACTCGAATAAAGAATTCAACGGTTGATCAAAAAAGGATTTAATAACACGTTTGTTTTCTCAGCGATCATCTCCAAATATATATAACTTTTCAAAGTGACATCGAGCAAAGCCCGTGTCTGACACTTTTTCAAGACGAAACTTCATATACTCAGCCGCATCGTGGCAACGCACTACAAGTATAAGTATAAGAAAATGAAAAACATAGTCAATCTCAACAGCCCGTAAACTCATTTTTCTCGAGCGAAAAACAAACTCACTCTGCTCCCGTATATATAAACATGCAAACAAGTCTCGTATCGTAAAACACACTATATATATACCAAAGAAGCCGCGCACCAAAACAAAACATATAATGTACATAAAATACAGTGACACAGCGAGAAAATCTTGAAAAGATAAATATAAAGAGAAAGAGAGAGAGAGAGAGAGAGAGAGAGAGAGAGAGTGTCTATGTTAGTTAGGGTATCTCACCGAAACGAAACAGCACGAGGCCGACGAGTCCGCATCTGAGCAGCGAGGCTAATCGCGACATGGGACAGGGCGAATCGGTGTAGAGGAATCGAAGGGTGAGAGAGCGGCCCGCGCGTAGGCCCTCGCACACGCCAACTGCCGACCGTCGCTCGCCAACCGGGCCGCTACACCAGCTTTCATACCCTCTGTATATACCTTTGCTTCGAAATTTTCGCGCACGCGCGCGCGCTACCCTCTTTTAGCCCACGATGTCTCGAGGGAAAATTTCCTCCCTTATATATAAATGCGAGAGTTTCGCGCTCGGGATCTGTTTGCTCGATGAATATGCGCGCGCCCGGTACCGACAAGATCGCAGCCGCGCCTTCTTCAATTATATATATATATATATATATATATAAGAGGAAAGAAAGTTTTCGTGGGAGTTTTGGCTTCCCTTGGAGCGCTTTGGGATTTTTATTGGCTGAGAGTTAAGGGTTTTTGGAAAAGTCCGCATGGATACCTATAGCCTGAGGCCGCGATTTGTACGAGGATGAGGGGAACTC
>UELV01181608.1:0-10726 GCA_900490015.1 Megastigmus stigmatizans
GTGTAAAGTTTCGAGATAATTAATAGAAAAGAAATTATCTCAACTCTCCGTAGTGAGTGGGGTAACCAGTACCCCAGAAACAGAGTAGCCGCTGCACACTACTGCTAGTGGCGCTGCTACACCGCTCTTGGCGCGGCGGTTTCCCCAATCTTTTTTCCGTGTAACTAATGCACTTTTAGTTCCATCTGAAAGGATTGGCTTGAAAAGCTGCAATATATACCTACAAACATATCCATACCGTTTAGTGACTGACAGGATTGTTTATCTAGAATAGGTTGTTAATATATGGTTTGTAGCCAAAGTTAACATATAAAATCCCTGCAACTATTGATAGTGGTTCGGGTTTTATTAGCGTAACTATTGGTTGGAGCCAATATTAAATATAAAAGGGCCACACCTGAAAATCGGCACTTCAGCCGAAAACCTGAGATCGGGAAATATTCATTTGAAGTATTTAACGTCAAATCTTAAATAAAAATAAATCTAAATTCTAGTTAAAATATTCGGGAAAGTAAAGATTGGGCATTATTCAGTCAAACCTTTAGATTCAAATCTTAAATAAAAATTAAAACTTCAATTTTAGATAAAAATAACGGAAAATTAGAGATCGGGCTAAATAAATATTAATAGTTAAAACACATCGTAATACCGATTCAGTCAAAATTTCACGCGTTTCAATTACACAAACGCTCTGTCCCGAGCTAAAGTGTTTAAATACATTGGCTCAAAAAGGAGCAGCTTACACGCATTGCTTAACGCAAGATGTGTATGCACAATATTAAATAAAGTTAGTATTTATCGTTCTCGGACGTCACATTTGCGTTGAACTATGTCAAACACACTTTTCACAGCGATTTTGATGTTCTCGACGATTTCACAATACACTTTGATGTTAAAGCCTATGCTTGGTTCTATCACTCCATAAAATAAATTTATGCCGTGAATTCCAATACCGAGCAAACGAAATATAAACACAAGTCGACGATTGATTTCATATCCAGAACCATCGGACACGAATTGATGTACCTGACGCCGCACGCACAAGTAACGCACATTTTAAAACCAAGACTTTGCAATCAATATTTTGAAAATGCCATTTTTTCTTTGCGATCAACACATTGTACCCACTGTGATGGCATTGAAAATACAGTAAAGAATTAAAGAATTGTAGAATTTTTGTAGTTTTTCTGCCAACGTACTCTCGTAATCAGTACCTTTTTCATCGGTGTGCTTATTGCAATGAAAAGAACGTTTTTTAAATTTCGATCCTGGACGTCTGCTACTTTTATCACTACGATACACTTTATTCGTATCCATTGAAAACGGAAAATAAATTGAAGACCACAACCTGGAGATGTTACACTTTTGAATATCAGTATAAGTAAAATGCAGAAGAAAAGAGTCTGAAGTATTATAGTATATATATTTGTTTATAAAGGAAGCAGCTGCTCTAACGTACAAAGCCAGGTAAGCGACTGACTCACCGCGCGCGGCGGAATAGTTCGCTCAGGTAGATACGTTCGAAAGATGGAAAAGTACAGTTAGACTGTTCGAATCGTCTTGAAATTTTAGTATGATATTCTTACATACATATATTTTCGAACATTTAAAAACAATTTAAAAACAAAAAATTGATTTTTTGAAAGTTCCGAAGTAGAATACTGCCTTAAAGTTAATAGTCAACTCTTGTGCACATACGCACTATCGCAATTATTTTTATGTACACTATCAATAATATTAATAATGATTCGCATTTATTTATTCATTTAAAATCTATGTTTATTTAACGTAGATTGTTATTTCCAGAATATACATATATTTATTTTTGAGAGAAAACATCATTATCTAGCTATTTTATGATTTTGAGAATTTATTTTTTTGCTTCTTGTTGCGTGATCCGCCCTACCTCGGATGTATTCTCTATTATCCATATGGGTGTATAGTGTAAGTTCAGCAAATATAAATGTACGAAGAGAAATTTTTCATTATAAATGAAATAATAATATTCTATTTTTCCTTCTGCTATTTCAAAATATACACATAGATTAACATGATATTTTTGCGAGAATATATATATGCAATCGACATTACCAAATTCCTGATCGCGAGATAAGATGTATGTCGCTTTTATAGGATCTCCGCATGCATGTAAAGATGGGTGTTCTAATAATATTTTTGTAGCTCTTCACAAGAAATTTGTAATGTACAAAGTTTCTTTTTGAAAATACGGTTCGGCACAACATATATTGGGTGTATAAATTGCATACTTTCCAATCTCGTCATTTTTTATTGGAATTTCCTCTGTATTTTTACTTTTTATTATTTCGGGAATACTTCTCATGGATTTATCTGAACTCGAACTCTCGTTTGCGGAGTGAGTTATTTTATAATATTTATGCTCAAATTCGTATCCTTTCCTATTTATCTTATTTGATGTTTCTTCATCCTTTTTTACTTCTTTTTCGAGCTGTTTATATCCATCTAATTCCGTAGGCTTTATATCATTTTTCTTGACATATTTATTATCGACTTCAATGTTTGTTGATTCCTCTATACATATATTAAGACCAGCTCTTCCTTGTGCATCTTTTTCCTCAACGTCTACTACGAATCTAGCTTTCATCAAATCTGCTCCAATTTCTAATCTATTTTTCAATTGACTAAAGGATGCCGCAAATTTTTCTATAATGGGCGATTTTGTGCCAGCAGGTGGTGGTGAATCTTGATTTTTCCTAATGTCTTGTCTCTTTTGGTACATCTGAGGGTCTTAAAGGGCTGAGGCAAAATTGAGGTACCGGATGTGTTAAGCTTTGTCTTCTAGGATGTATTTTTTTTTACATTGTCTGGTTTTTCTATAGCAGTTCTAGGTGTAGTTTCGTTATTTTTAGACGCTTTTCTGCTGATGTCTGCATTTGGTGTACTGGTGGCTTGTGGGCCTGTTCGCTGACAAAACATGTCGAAACTCTAATGATGACGAGGTGTCCTTTAATTTTAAATAATCCGGAATATCTTTTAATTATTCGACTTCAGTAATTCTTTTCTTACTTTGTCTGCGTCGTTTATTTAGCTTTGGATCTTGCTTTGCTATTTCTGCTTCATCGTCTCCATGTGAGCTCTCTGTTTCGTTATCTAATCGTGCCTTTTTGTCAATTTTTGTGTCATCTGCAGAATTTGTTTGACTCTCTGGTTTTTGTTTACGCAGAGTGACAGTCGTGGGTGAACGCGATTGTATTTTAACCTTTTTAGGTTTTCTAGGAGGTCTTTTCCTTTTAAATCTTAAAATGGTATAGTCTAATAATTTCGCATCTTCTTGTTTTTGTTTGTCCGCCAATTTGTGTAATTATGCCCGAGTGCGCTCGGGGTTTTCTTCTCCGTCTTGCAGTATCGGATTTCGAGATAATTCATCTGCATTAGGATTGTTCTCGCCTGGTCTATATACGATGTCGAAGAAAAATCCTTCCAATTTTGATTTCAGTCGGGTTCTTCTTACTTCGAAACGTTTCGTGTCATGTAACCATTTTAAAGGTTGATGATCTGTTACAACGGTGAATTTTCTTCCGTATAGATATGGTCTGAACTGCTTTTTTGCAAAAAACGACGGCTAATAATTCGCGTTCATAGGTAAAATATCGTAACTCTCCACCTCTTAGTGGTTTAGACGCATAGGCATAAGATCTATCTTTCCCTAGAGTGCCTTGGCTTAATATTGCGCCTAGTACATAATCTGAAGCGTCTGTCTGGATTGCAAAACTGGCTCGGCACAAAGGGCGTCGCGTAAAATTTCAAATGCGCGCTGCTGTTCATTTCCCCACTCAAACTCTTGATTTTTCCTTAGCAATTTTGTCAGTGGGAGAGCTGTCTTTGCAAAGCCTTCTATAAATTTCTTATAATATCCCGCTAGCCCTAAGAATTGTTTAATTTTCTTGGAGTTTGTTGGCACTGGATATTTTTTTAGAGTACCTAGTTTCGTTGCATCAGGTTTCAATTGACCTTATCCTACTATATGCCCTAAATAAGTGGCTTCTTTTCGTAGAAAATTTCATTTTTCAGGTTCTAAGGTTAGATTTGCCTTTTCCAGTCTTTTCATCAGACGATCAAATATCATTTCGTGTTCTTGCAATGTTTTTGCAAAAATAATTATATCGTCTAGATACACGAATAACTATCCCTTTAAGTCCTACTAGAACTACATCCATCATGTAGGGCCGTTTTTAAATCCCATTGCCATATGTGCATATTGGTAGTGACCGTATGGTGTCGAAAACACTGTTTTATGCGCTCCATAGGTATTTAATGGAATCTTGATTTAAGGTCAAACATCGATATATCAATAATAATAGGCAATGAATATGCATCGCCTATTGTTTTATCATTGAGAAATCTAAAATCAATGACCAGATGCCACTGTTGCTTTCTACTGTCGTCCGTGCTCTTTTCCTTGACGACGAACAAGGGCGAGCAATAGGGAGATGTAGATGGTGTTATAATTCTTGCGTCTACCTATTCTTGTACGTGCTTCTGTATCACTTCTTTAACGGCAGGCGGGTGTCGGAATTGCTTAGTGCGTATAGGTAAATCATCATTAGTAGGAATTTTATGGCTGACAACTGTAGTAGCTCTAAGGCGCTCTCCTGGTAAATGAAATAAATTTGCCCATTTTTCTACAAGACTCTTGACCTGATCCTTTTCCTCTGTACTTAAACAATCGGTGTTGTTTGAGCCACGGGTCTTGGCGAGCTCTCGCGATTGAGGGCCCAGACGTGCGTGCGCGAAACGTAACGTGATAGCCTGGACCTCGTGTTCGTAAAGGAGAGGGTGAAGGGCAAATTAAAACGTTCTTGAGTGTTGTATTGAGGCACTGAATTTATTCACTGTTCGTGTGCATACACGTGTGGTCGTGTCGCGGTATAATTTGTTTGTTCAAAAAGAAAAGCAGGGCGTTTAATTGCGTCGGTTCTGTGTCAGGGTGTTTGTGTGTGTGACTCACGTGTTTGAAGATGCTCGTGCTCTCGCGAAGGTGCCACGCAGTAGGCCGTCGGAAACAGAGTGGGCAAGTGCGTGCAAGCGCGAGAATTTATGCGCGTTGGCACGTTCGAGAGAGCTTGAGCATGAGAGTGAGAGTGGGGACGGTGAGCGCCTCGGCACCGTTAAGCGCGCGATCTGCGCTATCGGCCCGAACAGGTGTCCATAAGTTTAAGAACTTCTTCGGCTCTATTAACTGCACAGTTACAGATTCTTTGATTATGTTTGCGAAAGCGATGCCTTCATTGTGCAAAAGTCGGTCATCCTCGTCTTGAGTGTCCGTTTTTTCTTTCGTGATTTCGCAAGCTTCCAATTCCACTAGAGGGACCTTTATAGTGATTAGTTTGCTGCTTATGTTTATACAGATTATAGCAGCTGCATTTCCTATTAAAATGTTTGGATTTATGTCAAGTAAAGATACAAATCGTTCTCTTGAATCGTGATTTTTCACGTGAGCGTAAATCACGCGGCGACATCTAGGCGGAATCAGAGAAGATTCCGTTGTCTTAAATGGAATTTTTTTTCCATTGCTAAAATCCAGACACTGGCTTGTAAGGCTTATATCTCCCCCATTTTCCAAAAGAGTTTGCCATCCGAAGAGGCCTCGCTATATGTTGGTCGAGCGGTACCTAAGTTTTGCATATTCTGTAACGAGTCTAGTCTGTCGAAATCGTCCTTACTTGTCCTGTTTGGAGCCGTATTCGGCGGAGATACGACTATCCATCGGCATCCGAGTGGCGGCACTGGCACTGTGTCTATTCCAGGTCGAATGTTTATAATGTGTTGTTCCCCAGTTTCTGTCTTTACCTCTCCCTAACGGAGATTCCGCCCTAAACGTCATACGTGTCGGCTCTGTGAGTCTGCTGTCCATCACATCATATGAGCTAGACAAATGTAAGTTCTCTGGCATCGTATTATTGTGGATTGCCATTTCTTTCTTTGAATGACGCGAAAAACGCGAAAAAATGCTGCGTTTCAAAATAATGTTGAAAGAAATGGTTATCGCACGGTAATGCTATAATGCAATAAAATATTTTGCTGATTTCAATATTTATTTAACATCAAATGTCGACTTAATTACTACAAACTCAAGCGTTTAAAGTTACACGAATAATTTATTAATGTTATTAGTATTGAATAATCCAATAATTCTAACAAAATCTTCGTTATAGATTTAAATCTATAGCTTCTGCTCGAGTTTGAAATTCCTTAATAATTCTTTAATTAAAAATTTAATAAATCAGGGAGACAAAATCCTTATTTATCCTTTATAGATTTAAATCTATAATTCCTTTTAACGTTAATATATTGACGGAGTCACGAGTTCAATCGAGTTACCTTTCCGTTCGCGAAAATTTACCCATGGTAAAAGGGACAAAATAATATTATATAGTGATAATACAAAATTCACTTGGCTTAATAGAATTCAGTGATCCTTGACATCCACTCAGATAATAGGCCCTTGGACTGAATTGTCTTCCGTCAGTGAATATTTACCGCGATATGCGAACGCGAATTCTAACCTTGGCGCTCACTGGCGATAACCCCACACTTAGCACCAAATTTCTTATGTTACGTCCGGAAGGGACGTAAATAATTATAAAAATTAAATTATATGTATTGTGTTCTTCTTCGTCGTGATTCTGGGATTCTTAAGACTGTTCACAACGGCTGGGTTTTTGCGAAATGAAAATTATGTCAATTATATTATAAACTAAAACCCCACAACTCCCGACCACAATGATGTTCGCCTGCGGCGCAGGCTTCTATTTCCGGTCGCTATTATATATTAAGACATGAAAATGTTACTAAAGAAATATTATGATACGCACCAGAATATCCCAGAAAATGACAATCCATCTATTTTTTTTTCTGGGATCTCCCAGAAAGACACATTTATCCCAGAAAGTAACAATGCATACTAAAAATCGTCCCAGAAATACCAGAACTTGACTATATATATAATTTATGTGGTTTCGGTTATCGTCTCAATTGGATAGCTTTAGTATCGAATTGTTTAGCGTGAGGTTGGGTTAGAATTGAAGTCAGAGTCTTATGGTTTAAACGTTAATCGTTTATTAATAAATATCGAGAGAAATCGCATATTGTTGACGTGTCTTCTCAAGGGACTCTGACTGGAATCGGATCAATCGGCTCGATCTGTCTTTAATTGAAGTTTGAAATTGACTAATTTATGTGTCTCTCTGGATTACGCAGGATACTTCGGTTCCTGCCGAAAATTCAGAGATGGTAAAAGATATGTGAGCCAGAAGTCCGTCGAGTAATGTCAGGTCAGCGCGTGAAACAATCAGCTGCGCTTAGTAGCGGAGCTGAACGCCTGAAGCGTGAAAAAGATTGCATTAACGTGTGTGTGGTCGACTTTTAAAAATTGCAAACTCTGTGCTTTTGCGTATTGCTAAAGCTAAAGAGATGCTTCGACAAAAGTCGATATGTGGTGTGAAATTGAGAAATATGAATGTACGTTTCCGGTCGTAACAATATTGTCTGCAGATTTAAATTTAACGAGACTTGTCGATTTGGGGTAATGGTAGTCACAATGCTTTTCTTATACAATAGGGCCTGTTAAAGAGTTTAGGACGCGCGACTCAGCGCGCTTCCCATCAGAGCATCTTGCAAACGTATTTAAAGTTTAACAAAGATATTAACTCAGCGGTTACAGTACAAAATCAAAAGTAATGACATTAAGGAGTGTTATTACGGTATTACGTAGCAACATAAGTTAGTTTTCTTACAAGAAGCAAAGGAGGATGCCCATGGCATAGGGAAATCTGCCCCCAAAAAGGAACGTACGAAACTACCACCATCATTTAGAACATAAAAAAATATACCTTTTAAAAAAAAAATTCAGCGTTCCAACACCAGGGAAAGTGGAGAAAAATGACGTCAAAGTTTTCATTCAATTTCGATCAATTTCCACTGAAAAACCGAAAAAGGGGACGCTTCGCATGTTTTTAAGTATGTGAATCAATGATTCAAAGAAGCGTAACAGCAAATGCTAACTATAAGAATAATTTAACATTCAAAGCAACCCCTCGTAGCAATTTTAGAAGCTTTATTGTTTAAGGGATGAAATCGTCCTTGCATTGTCCCATTACCATTTCGATGGCAACGCACGTTTTTTTTAGGTAAAAAATATGCCAACGCAAACTAGAGTTCGAAATACAAAGATTCGCGCCAAGTCTGATTCAGAGCAGCCCCCTATTTGGCTGGAAAATGCTATTTATTCACTGGATATAAAAATTAGCAGTTGTTGGTTGTGAGAATTGATTATAAAAATATGGCTCTTTGCACGTTTTTTTAGCAATAAGTCGACGTCTAGAGCAATCGAAACATCAAAAACTCTTGATTGAATATTTTTCCAATACAGAGCAACCCCTCGTAGCAATTTTAGAAGCTTTATTGTTTAAGGGATGAAAATGTCCCTACACTGTTACAAAAACTCCTTTAGTATAGAGCAACCCTTCGAAAGCTAATTTCAGAGGTTAATCCTTTCAGAGGTTAATCCTTTCAGAGGAAAATCCATTATTTTATTTGCATTGCAAAGTACCCCCAAATAGCTAGTTGTGGCGTTTGATCACTTCGGATATGTATCTTTGCTTTGCTCTCAGCCTAACCCAGAACCACGAACGAGGACGTGGCGAAGCGCGGTTCCATTTTGTTTGTTTTTTTTTATTTTTTCGTTTTTTTTTATTTTTTCGGTTTTTTTGTATTTTTTTTTGTTTTTTATATTTTTGAATTTGTTATCTTTATTTTATTAGTATTTTTTATTTTCATGATATTTCAGCGTCCGACAAGTCGGATTCTATTGTGACAATATCGTTTTTAAAAAAATTTTGCAAAAATTGAGCTGGCTGCTTGAAACTTGGAAGGTGTCTACCGTAACCTAAAAACCAGATGACAGATATTACATGAGCGCAGCAGCCTACAGTTCGCGCACCATTTTTACATTGACAGTAATATTCGAGAATTGAGTCTTTGCCTTCTAAGTATTTGTCAATTAATAAATAAGCGTAATATCGAGTTGTCTTCGAATGGCGCGATAGAAGATGAATGCGTATTAGTAAAGGATTTCTAACATCAATATTGTATTTCGCATAATCTAAGTTTTCTTCTTCCTGATAGACTTGAAATTCATACTTTCCTTTTTCATTTACGTGCTCTCCATAATAAGACAATGCTTGCTTGATCTGGTAAGTTCCGAGGGCAATGTGATAAAGATCTCTTTCTGTCAAGATCGGAAAGTTTGGTAGAATATCAGCATTCATGGTTGTAAAAACTTTTCTCTTTCTCATTAATCCAACAGCTTCAATCAATTGTAAGATATTATTTTTTTTATTAAGATTTTCTTTCATCATTCTGGCAATGAGTGGATATTCTTCCTTATCAGATTCTATCCTAGGAAGGAACGCATTATAAATAGCGCAAGCCACCCGAAAATCTTTAAACAAGTGAGGGAGACTTTTGTTTGACCAAACTTGGTCGAAATACCTAAAACGCTTTTTTAAAATTCCATTTACAATTTCAATTGTAAACCTCAATTTTGTAACAAATCTTGTTTCATTTGCTTGTTCGGTAGTTAATTGTTTTTTGTTTTTATCAACAAATGATGGCATTTTTGCAATAAACATTTTTTCTTCTAGTTTGGGGATCACATCTCTGAAACCTCGGTCGACAATAAAAATATGGCCAGGAAGATAGAATTGTTTAAACGATTCGGTGTCCATAAGCTCGATTAAAATTTTTGCATCTGAATAATTCGCCGAATACAGACCGTAAACATCGACAATAAGTCCATTAGTGGTAACTACAATCATAGGTTTTGTTAAACATCTATGCTTGTGGACGCTATAGGACAATTTTTGGAAACAATAGTTCATACTTTTTTGAAGATACACATAAGTGGCATCCCAAACAGTCACTAGAGCTTCTTCATTAGTATCCAAAAGTATTGGCGTAATTGGAGATTGGTTTTCCAAAAGCGTTTTGCGATCTGTTAAACCTAAGTATAATGGTACGAAATTCTCGGTCAAAACATCTCTCACTGATTGTAAATAACGCTCGGTAGTCGACCTCGGAACATCTAATACGAGTGACAACATTTCATCTGTATACCCATGCCTTAATTTCCAAAGATATAAACCAAGAGCAAACGATTTTTTTCGATTGATACAAATTTTATCTACGCGCTCTAACATCATTTGAAAATTACGTTTATTAAGACCGGTTTGTGTTATTAATTGTTTCTCGGAAATCATATCAAAATATGAGTCACCTAATGAGGACGAATTTCCAGCTTGTCGTAAACAGTGTAAATAAAAAGTGACCTCATCAGATGTTAATTTAGACGTTTTGTTTTCAGCAATTAACGTTTTTATTTCTAATTCGTCCAAATTGTTTTCTCCGATAAAATGTGTACTGCAACAGCGTGAATTTTTACGAACGTATAATCCTGCTATTATAAAAATCTGTATTCGCGTTTGGTTTGGAATTGTACGGAGATTCGTAGGCTTTATGCATCTGAAGATACATTTATGATTTGAGTAAGGTGTTGCTCCTATGTTTATAGTAATATATTCATTCGTATCACTTTGCGAATTATCAACTGATTCTGGTTTACCAATTTCATTTTTGACCGATTCATTATGTTCATCCAAAATATCTTCGCTTGAATAAAAATATTCAT
>UELV01181631.1:0-24132 GCA_900490015.1 Megastigmus stigmatizans
CGAACTACATCGAGATTCTTTAGTAGCTTTAACTAATTTGACAAAGCCTACAATTGAACAATGTTTAAATACGCAAAAACAAGAAGAAATGATATCCGCTCGTATAGCTTTAGAAAAAATATTTAGCACAGTGAATCTCCTAGCTAGACAAGGACTAGCTTTACGCGGAAATGAAAATGACGAAAATTCAAACCTTGTTCAATTTTTAAAAATGAGAGCTGAGGATTCAAGTGATCTTACGAACTGGATGAAACGGAAAAATAAATGGTTAAGTCACGATATTATTAACGAGATCCTCGAACTCATGGCTAATAAAATTATAAGAACAAAATTAGAATTAATTAAATCTGTCAAATATTTTTCAATAATAATGGACGAATCAGCTGATGTATCTAGATTGGAGCAAGTTTCCATTTGTGCAAGAATAGTATTGCACGATTTAACCGTACAAGAAATTTTTCTTGGATTTTACTCTACGAAAAATACTAAATCAGAAACACTGTTTAAAATAATAGAAGATGTTTTTACAAGATTCGATTTGAAATTTAATAATTTAAGAGGTCAGTGTTACGACGGTGCTTCTAATATGAGTGGAAACATAACAGGTCTCAAAACCCGCATTTTAGAAATAGAGCCACGAGCATTGTATGTACATTGTTCAGCGCATACACTCAACCTTGTTGTTCAAGATGCACTAGAAGAATTAGATTCAGCAAGAAATTTTATTGGCGTTGTAAAAGAAATGATAAATTTTATTAGATATTCTCCAAAACGATTAGCACAGTTCAAAAATTTACAATCTGATGAAAGCGTGAATTTAACTCCTTATTGCCCAACAAGGTAACTTTAGAAAATTCCTTATAAATTCTTTCTTCTTAATGTAGTTAAATAAAAATTTAGTTGTTGATTTCTATAAATATTGTATACATAATTATATCAACCTCGTTTAATAATTTTTTTTTTATTTATAAATGGTGCATGCGAGTATCTTCTTTAAAGACCCTTCGATTAAGTACAAATTATTTGGCAGCTATCCAATTTTTCGAAATTGCAGCAAATGATAAAGAAATAGATAGTAGTGCTACAACAAAAGCTGCAGGATTCTTAAAGTACATTCAGACTTTTGATTTTTTTTTATCATTTAAACGTGATTATAGAAATTTTTGAGCGTATTGAAAGTCTGAACGCAGAGCCTCAAAAGCATGATTTGTGTATTAATATGTCACATGAAAAGGTGCGAAATGTTACTCTTGCGCTACAAACAATGAGTGATAAATTTGGTAATACATGGGATAGGATTTTAAAGGAAGCAGCTGAATTGTCACTTAGCGAGCCCAAATTAAAACGGGAAAAAAGAAGAAACAGAAAGTACGAAGAAAATCGTACAACACAACATAATTTTACAGAGCCAAAAGATTATTATAGGCGCGTATACTACGAAATACTAGATCAAGCTCTTATGTCTTTAAAGGATCGCTTTGATAATGAAACTGTCAATTTTTTAAATATATGCGAAAATTTCATTACGGGTAAAGATGAAGATAAGCATGTTGCAAAACTAGTACAGTTTTTTAATGGATCTGTAAATGATGATACCTTTCATTTAAATAAGCTAAAATTACATAGAAATTTCGTTTTAGAAATAATATCTAGTGATGGTACATGTATTATTAATACATTGAAAGATATTGTAAATATTTTAAAGCAAAAATCATCAATTCTTGGGCTTGTTCCAGAATTAATAAAATTAGTCAAATTTTTACTAGTCATTCCAGGATCGTCGTGCACATGCGAACGATCCTTTTCCGCGTTAAGACGCTTAAAAACGTATTTGCAGGCAAAAATGGAACAACAAAGTCTTAACAACACAGCAGTGCTGAATATTTATAAAGAAGAGGCCATAAATCTCAATTTAAATGAATTAATGAATGATTTCATTTGTAAAAACAGCTTAAGAAGAAGCACATTTATATTGAAATAAAATGATATTACGGTACATTTATTGCTGTTTTTTTTTCTGCTTCTCTGATAAGTCTAGAGCATTTCCCCACTCCACGAAAAGGTACTCCGCCGTCCCTGGACGTTATCCATCTATTACTTTTACTGTATAATCCTGTGAGCGCAGACTATACTTTTTATAATTAACAAACCGCCATTCAAAGTCCAGAACATCTAAAAGCTCTCACATGTAAAAAAGAATAGCGACCAGACGATAAGTAAATACTTTAAAAACCAATATCAGATAATAATTTTCCTAATTTCCTAAAAACCTACATAGTTTTCTGCTGCAACTTTGAATCCTGATAAAGAACCAATGAAATAATGAATCTGAAAATACTAAAGCAATGAAAGCGAGTTTCTGAAGATGTTTAAAATAAATAAAATCAAAAATAAAATGACCACTGTAAACCCTCACGAAATTTGTCTCGACTCTAAAATCCTCGACGTCGCAATATATATATATATATACATGTATGTATGGGTGCGACATTGTAATGATTTGCTCTCATTCTGTTAATTGCAACAATAGGTTTCCTCCCTTTTCAGAATCGGTATTACAAATAGCACAAAGCATAAATGCGACTAGGAAAATAACAATCTCAATAACGTGATATGCCAATGCAGACTGTACGACTCGCAGAGAATGAAACAAATAACCAATCTAACACAGCAAAGAATTCATCTCCCTCTTAATATAGAAAGATTCTTCCAAGACTTCGATTTATCTATATAATCTCTCATTGTTCTTCCCTGCGCACTGTATGCAATAACTATGTAATTTAAAATTTGTAAATATTTGTAAACCTTAAATAAGATTTCTTTAAGACTTCAATAAAACTTAATAAAATAAAATATATAAACATATATACGCATATATGTCTATGTGTGGGTGCTGCATGCACTGGCCAAATGCTAGACCCATCCAGCTTTGTCTATATACGATAGAGTGTGTGCCTAATCGATTATGATTATACTGGTTAGTCGATGCGTATACACACACATACATACACTGACACACAGAGAGAGAGAGAGAGACGTGCATTATTCATAAAATTATATCTTGGTCACGAGCTGCGGAACCGATATAGTAAACTCCACGTTCTCTCCATCCCGTGCAAGGTATCGGGTATCGCTGCACCGAAGAAATACCGAGGGGCTTTGCTTGGGTTGGGTTATCACTCGCGTGGATGCTGCGTTGTTCGCGGAAAAGTTTTGCTGCCAAGATGGATTCCTTTGTAATTGTGGAAAAATCTACGGTATATACTCGGTTTATCCTCGGCTATTCAGGCGGATTTACAAGTATAAAGTAATGTTAATTGTTATCGGTATTATACATCTTCATTGCAACCGAGTGTTATGACGTTGATTGATTAATTATTCGCTATCTATTCGACTGCATCCAATGTTTCAAATCAAGACTCCGAGTATACAAGAGCTTAGACAAAGATTCAATAAAATTTTTCAACGCACCTTAAAAGCACATTATTCCGGTCAAACATCCTCAACACGAGCAGCATCTCTCTAGCGCGGAACAACGGTCCATATAATAGTTAAAATGTCGGACGCAATTCCGTGGGCGGGCATTCCTGAAATCGCAGGCGGGCATCACATCGGCCACCCGACACACTGTAAAAGCACCCTCCCACCGCACCACTACCGCCGAACGCCGGCATCGCCGGATACAATGTGCCGCGCGTCAACCGAAGATACGCCAAATTTTGCGCGCGCGCGCGCGCGACCACTGGTGTACTTGCATTTTTATGCGGGCATCGAAGAAACTTCCAAGGATGCTAAGGTATGTAACGCTCTCGTCATTCGACCAAATTCACCTGCGAGTCTTGTCTATTCTTCATTCCGCTTGATTGAGCGATTTTGAGCGGTTTGAGAGAGTTTTTACGACTTTGAGTGTTTTTGGTAAAATTTGTTTTTCTTTTAACATTGGTAGCAAATTTCGTGAAAACTAGACATCATAAAAATTTCGACGAAAAGTCTATATTATTATGAATTGATTGTTTGAAAATAGAATCATACTTACAGTTCATGTAACGAACATTGCGATATCTATAAATATCTATAAAAAAACATTCTTCATGAATGAATTTATTTTATTTTGATTATACGTATAGTAAGAATCGATTTTTACTCTTATATTAATATTCTGTTCTACACCACAAATTGCTTTTATGATATCGGCAAATTTCATAAATCTAATAACGCGAGAATACATTTTACCTTGACATTAAGGGATTACTATATCTAAGATTAAATACAATGAACTCCGCTTGCAGTGTGACCTAAATATGGCATACAGTAGCGGAAGTTGTTTAGGGCAAAATGGTTTTGGTCCGGTAACCAAACTTTGACAGCCTTTCGCGGCAAAATTAAACGATAAAGTTATTTTAGACGCAAATATATAATAAAAAAAGCCTATGCGGTGCAAAATAGATATTTTATGCGACGATATCATTGTTAAAAGAAATGTTATTTATTTTCATTGTAACTCGAGCTTACGAGTAACGTAAATACTGGAATAAATTATCATCCAAATCAATGAAACCTCGTTAAACATCAGTACAGCTCATTAATGGCAACCGAATACTCAAATATGCTGCACATTTCTTCCGTTTCGCATACACAATGCATTTAAAATTTCACAGTATGTGTTTACCCTTAAATATATAAATTTAATGAATCGCCAATAAATTAAATCCACGCGCAGCGGTAAAGCAGCAAACAAATCGATTCCTAAATAATCTATGCAGCAATCCATCGTTATATGCATTCCTAATTAAATCGTGCAGAAACTCCCAAGAGCCCAAACTGTCGACCGGTCCAATTTGCTGCTCGCTAATTATCATCCAGAAACGTCGAAGCCCCAGCGTCATGTCAAAACGAGCGTCGTTACTTTCTTCCATTTCTCGCTGCTATGAAATAAAAAAAAGAGGAAGAAAGAGTTTTCCCCATTTTTTTCCTATGTATTTGCCACGAACAATACACGACGGGCGAGTGATATAGACAGAAAGAGAGGGAGAAAAGAATGACAATGCGGTGTCGAATGTCAGGGTATAAGCACAAATGAAAATTTCGCGCCAGCGCGCACACAGAAGCGCGTCGCAGTCTCTTTTGAAAAGCACAATAAAATTAAAAAAAAGAGAGAAAAAGCTACGATCTGAAGCCTTTCGCGCTCTGTGAGAAAAAAAGCGAAACGAAAAAAAAGAGGGAAAAAAAGGGAGAGAGGAAAGGCGGAGGTACCAAAGAGTAAACAATGGCTTGGGTATCGTTTGAAAAATTTCACTTTATTCCGTATCTCACAAAATCAAGGCACTTATAATCAACGCAGAACATAGACGTTTATGAATTGTGTATAATGTGTGTATATTTAGATTTTGTTGGCGCACTCGTATGTCGGTTCTTTTTTTAGGGTGCGATTGCCGAGCTTACCTTTCGAAAATGGTTTACTTAAGTAATTGCTTTTTTTCTGCTCTAACGAATTCGTCGACATATATTATAGTTCGTTCCTCTCGACCTTGTTTTTTGTTCACTTTACCAATCGAATGTATATGCTTGGACCTATAGGTAAAAGAGTTTTTATGAGTTTCATTAATTCTAAGGTACAATAACCTCTTCGAGATTGGAAACATTAAAAGGTAATACATGTATTTAAATAAAATAAAAGTCGACGCACACGATACGATCGTCATCGTTCGATAGTTGAATTTTATTTTACGCACATCAAGTATCTAGAAAATTCAGGATAGATACTGATCTTTTTAGCTAGATACAATTATTTTGGCTACGTAGAGATAAGTAAAAATATAACAAGTACAATTACGATGTTAACGTTTTAAACCACACTAGCATTTATTTCGACGATGGTGAAATAGATTTGAAAAACTAAAATTTTGAAAGTTACGCCCCAAAATTTAAAGTTGCGGAAAACAAAATTTCTATATCGCGTTAAAAATTCAGCTATTCAATACAGAAACTTTTTCCGTATGTAGGAGATGAAGCTAAAAAATATTTATTTCTAAAAATAAAAATAAAACACGCAAAGCTTAAAATTCATAAATTCAAATATAAAAAAGAAGTTTTAATTCAAAAACAATTCGCTTATTCCTAAACTATTATTTTCAATTATTATCTTATTTTGCAATAATTGTCCCTCTCAGTATTTTATTTTTCCAAATCATTCTCTCCCTACCTGCGGCCATAACAAACACGACGCTCATGTTAGTACAGTTGATTATTTATCTCACAGAGTAACAAATACGAAGATTCGCTCAATATTGACCGTATGAGTACATACACGTGTGTATAATTCTACGTTCGCTAGCTTGTATACAGGGAATACGGCGAAGAATTGGTTTGTGCACGTTCGACAAACGAAACCTCACTGTATACGAGAGGGGTAAAATAGAGAAAGAAATTTCTATACATGCGTGTGTGCACTAGGAAGTTTCGTTTTTGTATAAATGGCTGGCACGTTTTTAAGAGCCTACTAATTAGCCAAACCCGATGCGAAAATTGCACGCAATTTGTTGTTGATTAAAGAGAATTTCAAAAGTAATTTCTCTTCTTTTTCTATGTGGTAAATATTTATGGCAGAAAAGGTGGGTACTTAATCAACAGAGTTGGCTAAAACATAAGAGGACTAATATATTGATTTACCGTTCGGTATAGCAACCAATTTTTTATTATGCATTTGAGATCTACACCTAAAATATATTAACAATATGTAAAGATACACACTTTCCGTAAATAAAATTAGACTAGCCCTAACAGATTATTATTAAATAAAAAATATATTTTTATACTCTAACTTTTTAATAGTTTAACTAAATTCATTAAAAAAATCTTATGAAAAAAAAATAGAACTATAGATCTACTGTACTAAAACATGATATAACGAATTGCAAAGATCCTCATATATAATATCTTTTAATCGACTCCGTGGAAGGAACAAAACATTTATAAGTCTTAGTTAATTGCAAACAACGGCTTTTATTACAATATACTGTTCGATCATATTTATAAAACTAAATTAGATCTTACATAACTATAAGATAATGAACATTGTACTACAATTATAACAAACAACTGCTCAATATTTGAGTACTCACTTTGAAAAAGTTAATATGACTTTTCGAACCGTGAATTTCAATTTAACAAATTATTTAAATTCATACCTTTTTTAACCCATAATTGCGAGATTTTGAATTAAAATTCTTATATTTTAAATAATGTCAGTTTAAACTGAATTACATAAATACGTAAAATAATTTGTTAAAAATATCCTTCTGAATATCATAGTATAGTGTATATATAATGTAGATTAAAATAAGGTACTTTAATGATAAAATTACATTATGATCTATTATATTCGAATCAACCCCGATATCCACATCATTTTTTGACATATTCAACTGTATACCACGCGATAATAGCTAGAGCATAAAATATCCTCTTATACGTATTTTCCATTCAATAAAAAAATCCGACATGCTTCGCTCTTTCCCAAGACATTTCTTTATTCAAAATGACATTCTCCTCGTAATAAAAGAAAACCCGTTCACTAAAGCCAGCCCCGATCGCTTATTGTCTAAAAAAAACGTACCATTGTCATTAAACATAGGATTTTTTTCCCATTGTTAACGAGTCATTTTATGTGGGAATTATTAGTCGCGCATCAGCCTCTTGATAATCAGCGCATTAACGAAAGTCACGTAATCTCTTGCTCTCTCAATGTATGTATGTATATGTAGATCGCTGAAAACGTCCACGCGCTATAGGATGATATTGAAAGGGGGCGGAAGCTATGCGGCGCGCGAAACGATGCGACGTATAATCATCACGCGTGCGTTCGTTCATTGTCATTCCATCATTTCCCTAGCCTTCTCCACTCCTCTGGTATAAACTCGTCGAATTACGCGAATTCGTTATTTTACAGGTACGGATTTTGAACTTAATGATCGTGTTTATCGGAGTATCCAAAAAATTATAATTAAATAATTGTACGTAAATTTAAATACTTCTACTTTATTGGCAATTCACGGTTCAATTGTTTGTTATAATCTAATATAAAATTAGAATATACTAAAGCTGCTAAAATATGATGCTGCTCGTCTAGTTGTACTCAATTCAAAATTTGAAGATCTATATATTATAACATAGTTTCTGTTGTTTATAACCTTAGGGTTTAAATAAACGGTTTTGTGTTATCTTGTCCTCCCTTTTGTCAAAATTTTTATCATACTACCATTTTTCAATTTTTTCATAATACCAAGCTTTCGAAACAAGTAAATAATTTGATTTACTATTTCAACTTCTTGAGTTTTAAAATGAAAATGATATTAGTTATAATGTTACACAACGACTTTTAAAATGAATTAAATGCTTAAAATAGTGTCCATAATCACAGAATAATCCACTTTTAATATTTATTTATTTATTTTTCTTTTCATAGCCCTTTGTGAAGTATTTGTCCTCCTTTTTACTTCGTCAAACACTTAAAACAAAACAAGCTCACCGAAGCTTCCAATCCGAGTTTCGGCGGGAGTTATCAGTTCCTGTTTTGACACGGATTAAAAATATCACGCGCTGTAATATCGCTACGCTCTTCAATTTACACTTCGTCCACGCTCTAAATGTCACGAACTTCCCGATACACGGAACTTTATGCCTCGCGAAAAAAAGAACGAATTTATATCCGACACTTTAGTGTCGAAATGTGCCATCAATCGCCATTTGATTACACGACAAACGTTTTGTACTATGGCTGAGAATATCCGAATTCCGAAAGCAGACACGTGTGCGCGATACAAGTTAATCGAATGTTTCAAGAATCCAATGTCCATAAACCGCATTAGTTCGATGTGCACGGATTTGTAGAAATCTGACAGAATATAAATGCCTCGAACGGTATACAGCTGTAATACAGAAACTTCCGACACGTTTTGATGTAGTGTGATTGAATAAGTAATAATTTCTGTGATACGCGCTGCTGTATTTTGAAATAACACGTTTCACTTTCCGTACAACTTTGTTAAAGTAACCGCTCACAAATTGATAGAAATGCCAATAAACTTCCGGTATAGTTTGAAAAGGTATTAGAGTGTGAACTTCGAGATTTAATTTTGTCTATTTTTATGAGATTTTATCCAACTAGAACACTTTATACCATTAAAAAGTTTTTTTTCGAAAATAATTGATCGGTAGTGTATATTGTCACCCACAATCAGTATCTAAAATTTTGAGAAGACCACTTTTTACAAATATTAATCATAATTTGGTTGTAGCAAATTCATTGCACCTTGGTAGATAAATACATGATTTGGTCAATAATTTGAATAATTGATAATATTTGTGATAAGATTAAAAAAAAAAAGTTTAACCAAATCGTATATTACACTACGTAATTGCTTAAATATCTCGATTAATTATAACTCGGATTATTTTCTGAGCCCTACTATTTAATTGAAATGTTAAACATAGGAAACTTTAGCTAATAAACAATCTATATTGGTATTTATAAGAATACGTTTAAAATGGCAGATGCAAGTAATTCTTTTGTAATGTTATTTGGGTCAGAATTAACCTGCCAGAATATCATAACTATGTTTACATTAAAATTGACTCTTCGTCTATTGTTCACGTATAATGTAATCTATAAGAAACAATATCATTTAGAAGTCATAATGTTCAGTCACTATTACACACGATCCCATAAAAATAAACGAATCCTATGCATCCTCCGATGAAGTTTCATTTCATCTAACTCAGACCTCGCCGGCCCTCTTTTTCGTAATATATTATAAAAAAATATTTTTTTTAATAAAATATTTGCCTCTATCGTTTATCACAACGTCACTTGTGCGTAAGCTTCATCAACATCATAGTTCCCGTATAACAACTTGGTGGCGTCATAATAACATCATCCATAAATCGCAATAAAAAATAATTAATTCACTAAATCCCATCGCAATATGATCCCCGCTGATTGTCGCATCAACTTACCCGTTCATTATTTACATATCCTCTTCGAACAAAGTTTCAAAAACAAGTACCAAGTCCTTGTGATGCATTCAACACACCAGAACATACGAATGAAAAAGTAAAAAGAGTAATCGTGTAATGTATAACAATGAAAATAAACTATCACGCTTCCTCTGTCTTATTTTTTCTGGTCCTCTTAAATGGCCAACAACTTGAGTCACCAGTTGGCATTTTGAACGGACGCATCTCGCCCAATATGTCCTGAATTTCGTTGAAGGTCTTGCGTTTGGTCTCCGGCACAAATCCATAAACAAAAACAAACAATACGAAGCACGACGCCGAGAAAAACAAGTACGTCGCGTGGGAACCAACTTGAGTATATACAACCTCGTACATCTTGGACACGACGAATCCTAATAGTCCATCGAAAACAGTAATGATGGCTCCTGCTATTCCCTTCACATTGGTGGGGAACAATTCACCTATCAGCAAGTTCGGCATCGTTCCCAAACCTATTTGATAGACAACCTGGAAGACAATGACATCGACGACAGGAAGAAGATTCATGGAGGAGACATCCGTACCGCTGGCATTCATCATCAGGTAAGTTCCCAGAATGCAGAGAGTAACTGCACAACCGAAGCTGGAGTAGATCAGCAGCGGTCGTCTACCTGCACCTTCCACCGTCATCGTCGACATAGCACCGGACACCAGACCAACTGCCAATACGATTATCGTCGCCGTGTGGGAATTTATTCCGATCTTCGCATCGCTAAACATGCTCTCGAGATACTGCATGGTACTAAAATTGCCACTCAACTGTTGTCCCAAGACCAGGCCCATGATGATAAACAGTGCTCTTCTATTCTTCACCCTCATCAGCAGAAGAAAGTCACTGGAACTGAACTTCAACTCGTCAAAGTCACCGTTGATGTCTTCGCCAATGTTCTTGCGCACCACTTCGAGTTCCTGGCGCAATTCTTCCGGGTCGCTGATGCCTTTGAAGAAAGCTATGGCTTTAGCAGCCTCAGCGTTCTTTCCCTTACTGACTAGGTAATAAGGAGTCTCGGGGAACCAGGCGAAGGTCACGACGAAAAGAATGGGAATGGATAGGAGAACGATCCCGAGTACGAGGTAAGAAGTCCATGGACCTACGCTACAGGCTAACAGCGAGCCCGTGAACACGTTCACTGCTATGAGGGTGCTTAGTGCACCGCGTATATTCACGTCGGCAACCTCGGAAACGTACATGGGATTCGTGGTGTAGGACATGCCAACGCCAATGCCGAGGATTATGCGCGAGACGTAGAGATACCAGACATTCTGGGCGAAGATGACTAGGAGCCAGCCGAGGATGTAGAACAAGGATGTCATGAGCAGGCACAGCTTGCGACCGCAACTGAAATTCAATACGTTTTCCGTTGTTTGATTAATCCGCTAGTCTGATTTGTAACAATGACGATTTGAAACTTATTCTCTTGATTTCTCAACAATTGAATTTTAACAAGATAAAACAGAAATTGCCTTTTTTAAACAATTAAATGTATTTAAGTTATTTGCAGCTAATCATATCTACGTTTGAAAAATTCTAATTAGGTTAAACATTAATAGTTAGTGTAAATTATATTTATTTGAATATGAATCAAATGATTAATTGGAACTGTACTTTAATTATTTAAACCAGTTATTTGCAAAAATTCTTTAACGGCTTTTGATCGATCCATTAATTTCTTCTAAAACTACTTTAAATGCCACTTATAGAATATTTTGAATTAACCAATTCGTTTGTATCATTAGTCGTAGTAATACAAATATATTTACGAAGCAGCGACGTAAGCCCCGTAGAACGGGCCGACCATTGACCCTAGCACAGTCAACGAAATAACCCACGATGACTCGTCCAATGAAATGTGTACAGGCACATCGTCATTGGTCTCATTACTAGTAAGACGCGAGACAATTGTGGTGGTCCAACCGTAAACAGTGCCAGCAGCTACCATAGACAACGTGGCTAAAAAAATTAAAATGAAACAAAGAACAATTTTAATTCTCGGTTCCCCCTTTTTTGTTAATCATATGTCCCATATCCACAAGTAGAACCGCTCATTATAATCATGAAATCTGGAATTTTTAATAAAACATGAAGTAGATCGCTTAAGAAGCTAAACTAGTGCAATCTATATTCACAAGGGAAATCGTGAAAAATTTAAGCGTATATATAAGCAAAACAAGCGACTTGGCAATGCAAAAACAAACAAGCTGCTGAGAAGGAAAAGCAAAAAAAAAACCGTTTCCCGGTTCACAAAAACGGCCTCCTCATTGAAGCTAAGGCGGCATTATTTTAAGAGAGCTGGGGCGAGCCTAAAAAAGAGAAAACAGCGAAAAAAGGCGGGGAATTTTTCTTTTTCACCAGTCATTTGGCTTAAAAGAGAGCGCGGGGGAGAAGAGAAAAGCCGGGGTTACATTAAAGAGCGAAGAGCCGAAATGCACTGGCGCATAAAGGTCAGGCGTGCACTGCCGTGGTATACCCAGCGGAGAAAACGAAAGGGGGAGAGGCCAAAGAGAGAGAAAGAGAGAGAGAGAGAGAGAGAGAGAAGCCTGCGCATAGCTCCACTTTAACGCGGCCAGTCATATCCACTTTTTGCATAGACTCGCGCGGTTTATGTTAGTCACGGGAATGCGGGACAAGGTAAAGTAGATGCAGGTATACACACACGGAGGCTGCCTCATTCAGTCTTATATACGAGTGGAGCACATGTTGGATTCTTCTGCTCTGCCGCAAGTACAGCCACGAAAATCGTATAGTAACCTCGTGAGAGCAACTGCACTTAAAACTAGCCCATATATATGCCTGCGGCCCGATAATGTGGGAGAATCTTTTATTTTTCTGGTTTTGTCTTATAGGAGGAAGTGGGGAGGGAAAAGCTCGAGTGATAGCAGGAAAAATTTATGACGGCGTGCACTTTACCACTTTTTTTTTACGCGGTGTATGGAGCGTTAATGCGTTGAGCGGGTTTATTGCTGATGCTTTATTTTATTGTCCGTGCGCCAAATCTCTTTCGTATTGTGCGGGAAATTCAAACTGTTAATAGCGTGCGGTGCTTACACTTTTCAAAAGTCACAATGTTAGTGGATCAATGATTTTGTTTTTGGTTAATAAATAGTTAATTCATGCATCTAGAGAGGAATTTTGTTTTAAAATTCGCGATCTAACACATGAATTATAAGATTAGTAAAGTTTTGATCAAAATAGTTTTACCTGAAATACACGCGGCCCATTGTTTCCACTGAGTTCGTTGACTTTTGATCTGTACTTTGGAGCCTTCCATTTCCAGGATCTTTGGCGCCTCCTTCAGCACATTCAACTGAAAAAGTGAATATTTATATTGGGATGAATTAAATGAAACTTTAATTAGCATAATATTGAATTTGTTAGAATATTCCAAACAAACACCGAAAAGTCAATTTGAAAGCCATTTTTACATTATTGGTTATAACTATTAATTTTGAACTATAGTTGTTTGCTATTATTTGAATAAATAGAATCGAGATAAAAAATTTGTAATTGTAAATACTTCAGAAAAAAGTAAATTGAAGTCTGAAAAATCAGTTATTTTCAATGCGCATATGAAAATCCTAGATTAAATATCTTTTCCAATGATGACGAAAGCAAATTTCATCTCTTCGGATAATCAATTTTCTCAAATTCTTTCAATTTATTTGAATTGTAGAAAGTAAAATAAGTATATCAGCGGAAAATCGGATTTACGGAAAAGAATAATAATGTTTCGGCACCAATCGATTAGTGATAATGTAACACAGTTTCGTTCAACCTTTGACTTGGTAATACAAAACTGAACTTTGATATACATATACGTGTGTTTCGATAGCAGTGCGTAGCACCGTGAATGCCTTTATATCCGACATAATGAAACCGCAAATAAAACCTGTTTTTAGGTCTCAATTTTCCCGCATGGCTTTGATATTCGAACTCAGTTTTTCAATATTCTCTGTATACCTTTTGCTGTGGTTATTCTAATACCAACATATCTTGAATTAAAATCAGACAAAAATTCACAAATATTTACTACCGTATAATATAAACTTATAATATGATAATTTCCTTATTATCAAATAATTGTAATTTATTTTAAATTCTATTATCATTCGTGAAGACAGTGCAATTAGGGAAACATTTAAGAATTTAAATAAGATTATATTACCAAAATCAATCATTTCAATAACACACTACAAATAATAAAATAATACAAGGTTTATTAATGGCTGAAGTGTTTGTACAAGTGAAAAAATGCGCGCTTCAAAGCTTATCTATATAATGCCTGATGATTCATAAAGAATAATAACTTACTTACAACTTCCAATCTGAACACGCAGTTTATGTAGAAATACTTTTAGATCTTATATGCTTTGATTTCATTATTGATGTGTATTTTATTTACTTATATACATTACTTTACTTAAAAGTCAAAGTGTTAAGAATATCCCATCAAATTAGCCATGAAATCTTAAATTTAGAATTAACATAATTCGGTAGTCCGGATCCTGGCCTTGACTTTTTTAGTATTATAATTAATCAGAATGCTAACCGCATACATACTACTAACATATATACCCATATAGAAGACTACAAATTTTTAAAATGCTAACGAGTCTTGGCAATGTCATTAATAAAATAATAAATATGCATAAGAATCCAAAGGTAAAACTCATTTCGCTTCGGTTCGCAGTTATTTCACACGCTGTCTTTTTATTGTATTTGCTTAAAATATTGTGGAAAAATTATGGAATTTAAAACAATTGCACACACAATACATGCTCCACTGTAAAGTCAAGCCTTGTCACCAATTTTAAACGTGTTTTTCAACGCGCATATATGTGTAATTTTCTTACATAAAATTGGCGATAAGTAACGGCTTTATTCTTACCAAAACTTACAAACTGACGCATGATAACATATGTACATTTGCGGTGTACACATAATTCAAAGTTAAGTGTCTTGTGTAAATTTATGAAAAGAACCAAATACAGCTTTCTTGTGAAAATCATCAATATTCAGAAATAAATCGTGTATCCAAAATATATTTTGCATAAATCACTACAACAACTACAAAATATGCATCCTCCTCTATTCAAAGACAAATTTCTCAAGGTATTCCCTCCTCGATTACCCCGCGATAATAAATACAGAAGCCGTAGCCATAAAATTGCCGTAGCGGCGGTAACAGTTTCAATAGCCGAAGCTATAGGGACACGCTCCGTTTGAGCGAACAGCCGCGGCGCCACGCGTTTTCCATATGACGACCGGCTTAAGCCTATACTCTCACTCTCTCGCCGTGTCGCGTTGCGTGCGGATCGCTAACTTTTTTTTACGTGCCTCTCCGGGGCTGTAAAAGGACCATCGGACACCTCGACCCATTTTGCGTATGTAATATTTTTATTTTTGCTCAACGCTCCCCGATACAGAGCTCGCGCGGCTAGATCCTTTTTACGACTATATCTCCACAAAAAAAAATCGGTTAGTCGTGAAAGCCGTCCGAGAAAATTCTTTGCACTTGTGCAAAAAAAAAAAAAGTAGTCAACGCGCGGTTAAAAACGGTCGGTTTTAGCATTCATGGGTAAATTTTAGTTTTACGGCTACTGCTGTCATCTCGATTCCACTTTTGCTTGCACTCTATATCCCTATCTCGTAAACTCATCTCGCGACCTTTTATCCACGAAAATCAACATCCGCGAAAACGTCGGCCGCAAAAGCACCTCGTGACCCAATCAACTCGGCCCATTTAAAAGAAAAAAACACTCCACGCGCGATCGTAAAAGCATATATATACATAGATATATATACCCCGGACGAAAATTCTCTCTCAACATTGTTACAGCCGCGAGATACCACCGATGCGCGCGCATTTGCGACGGCGCGCTGCAAGACCTTCTCGTCCATGCCTGCACTGTACAAGCACGCGAGATGCACATAGACGACACGGAAAAACAAAAAAAAAGTAGAAACAGCACAACACCAAGTCGGGGTAGGTCCAAGACACATAAGCACAGAGAGAGAGAGAGAGAGAGAGAAGAATCGGTAGCACATGCTGCTGCGACTACTCCTGTTGCTGCGTGTGTATAATTTCGGTCGGTGCAGGGAGACCTCGATCGGATGGGATTAACAAGACTTGCAGCCCTTACCAATGCGTCGTTCACCTCACCGTCCATCTTCGCGCCACCTCCGAACCCCTCTATCTCCGTATTTTCAGTGATGTTTTAATCGCGAAGACGGGCGCGCAAACAGTCCACTCGGGATCTTGGTCTATATACTCGTAGCAGAAGCACGCAGGTGAGGACCGTGGACGTACGAGCGCAGGCGCGTGTGCGCGAACAACGCTATGTATACACTCCACATAAGCGCGATACACTCGAGGCTGACTGCTACTACTGCTGCTGCCTGGTGCGCGGAACGAACGTATCACTTCGGAGCACTCGACCAACGGCTAATGAGCGGCATGCCAGTTTTGTGTTTTTCCGGGCGCCTCTCTCTCTCTCTCTCTCTCTCGTCGCGTGCGCCTGCACTCAGAGAGAGGAGAGGAGAGCGTGGGATATATGGATATCGTGGTGAGAGAGCGCCGAGTAGAGAGAGAGAGAGAGAGGAACGCGCAGGCGCCGAGAGAGTCGAGTTACGCGCGCCCGACGAGTCACACTCTGCGTGTGTTATAGCGCGCGACTCCTCCGCCAGCATCCGTGCAGCAGATTCGTTGTATCTTGTATAAACGCGCTCACACACCTACACGTGTGGAGGATCGTGTGGGTTGCAATGCTGTGTCCGTCTGTGTATATATATATATATATATATATAGATGAGGTTTCAATTCGGAGGAGGCCAATATTTAGACGATCGCGTGGGAAAGCGTTGACAAATATATAATATAAATGCGGAACACCGATTGTGGTGTGGGTCGACGCGACGATGCCAGTAAAGCCTTCGAGGCCTTTGAATTTCAAATAATGTAATTCGTGGATAGCACATAATGAATGATTTTGATGATGTCGATTGTGATTACATTACTCGCCTTAAAAGGTACACACAAAACAAGGGAACTACCAGAATTCATTTATTACTTTACATTTTGGAGCATTGAATACTTCGAACCTAGTCGAATTAAAACTTATCTATTATTATTAAATAAATACCAATCTTATCGATATTGATGGAAGTCATTGATTAGCGTGGTATCAAAAACCACGAAATCGAACCAATTAAAAACTCAAATCTGCAAAAATACAATTTATGGCCCGATACTCTAACATCTAGCATGAAAACCTACAGATATATCCCGCTTTGCCAAGTTCTTCGCCGCTTTTTATCATCGGCTCGGCGCATAATTTAAAAAGAAGCCCGCGAGTTTTCGTTGAATTCTTGCCATCTCTAAAAAGCCCGTAAGTCTCCCGTCCGTTCCACTTTTCACTCTCGCTTCTTATATACACATATATACCTCTCCTGCAGCGCCGCGGCATATATATATAATATTCCGCCAGAAGCAACTCGTCGCTTGCGAGCTCGGGCTCGAGACTCGAAACGACACATGGGGGAAAGGGAAAGAAACGTCTAGACGAGCTGACGCCTTATCGGTGACTGGAAGCCACACGGTCTTAGCGCGCGCGCGACTTTTTACATATTTCTTCGCCAATTCATTTATAACTGGGATATTAATGGGTCCGCTAATGGCGCTTAGGAGGTTGCGAAAAAATTTTTTCCTCGTGACAATGGATCGGGATATTTATGGACTATCCCGATATCGAAGCTTCTTAGCTGGGAATTTCGTACTTTTCGAGTTATGGTCATTTTTTAAATTGTGGTGTATAGGAAAATTATGTGTTGATGTGTACAACGAAGACGATGATAATGCAGACACTATATACGCATCAGTACGAATTAAATTGGTAGTTATAGCACAACAATGTGTATATGCTCGTACGACGGTTACAGCCCATGAATAATGATCAACGTCATCGAATGTTTAGCATTTTAGTTTGCAAACAATAACTGAATGTAAGGAACACCCATTATACATGCGCGTATATATATATATAATAGTTTCGGTTAAAATTGAGCGAACGTATAACTTTTGAATCGTTATCTGTCGCTAATTATTATGCATATTTTATAACTTTGAACGCATTAAAGTTTTTTTACATCGCTGACCTAAATTCGATATTAGCGCGATAAGATTGGACTATATATCACACCGAAATATCGTCCCACTTCCGTTCATTCATCAATTTTCGCACAAAATCATCGGCAGCCAGATATGTTCGCTAATGAAGCGCTATAAATAATAAAGCGAGACCGGGGAAAAAGTCCCGAACACAGTTTTTTCCGTTGCGGTATTAAAAATAGCCATTGCGACGATAATTGAATATGACTAACTGAATTCCAATTTCAAGTTCATTTGTGCAATCCGCTTAGTCGACGATCTAGCTTAGTCGTATATACAAGCTGTATTGAGTTACGTATTACGTGTTCACGCGACTTTGTATTACAAAGCGAAAAAAGTGCATCGTATCTTATCGGAACACATATAGTAGCATTCTTTTTTTATTCGTGCTCTGTAATTGATATAATCGGTAAATAATAAACATGTGCGAATGGGATCTGACTGTTCTTTGTCCGATGCGATTGTCGAGTTGAAAACTTACCAGTTTGTTTATTAAATAATTTGTTAAAATACTGTTTGTAAAATATGCGAGTATTGTCATGCCTATTGTAAATGGCGCCTCTTGATTTTCATAAGGTTTTACGGCTTTTAACATAATTTTGATAAATAAATTAAATTTTTACATATATTTTCTAAAGAATTATACATTCTTTTGTATTATAAGTTTATTCAAAAACTACCTTTTTACTATTCTAAAGCTACGCATACTATCCTTGAGATTTGTTCTCAACTTAAGTCATTCATGTTTAATTATCGAATTAAATATTACCATGATCTATTGTTTTTAGAACTGGTTGAGCGCAGCATCAAGAATCATTAAGACAATCATGCAATTATTTAAATTTGCACTTTCTTCTTAACCGCAAATGTTGATACCGATACATTTTTTTTCTCCGCAATATTAAATGGAAATTTCGTAACAATAACCCAATTGCTTGGGTCTTGCAATAAATGTATAGAGAACCTCTAATGAGCAAAATTAAATTTAGACTATTTCGTTGGTACCATACTGATAATTATTATCGCACGTTTTGCTTATTAATCTCAAAGATTAGACTGCTTATTTTCTTCACATAATCTATAAGTTTTAGTCCAGTCTACAATGATTATCGCATCCCAAAATTTGCTGAACTCTTGAAATACCAAGGCGAGCAAATAAACGATAACGATTTATCGATTGTCCCCGAAACAGGCCGATCAGGTCACTTCCTACGTATTATGCAATTATCTTACATAAAGTCAATACAGTATCAAAGGTCCGTCTCACCGTATAGTTCGCAAAGGAAAACTACAAACGCTGATATAACGTATCTCAATGCTCTTCTCGCAATGTCAAACAACAAGCATATTTTCCGTCCGAGTCTTTTATGAAATACATGCATTCTCTTCAATCCGATTTCCACGCACAGCATCGAATAATTTTCATTCTCCAAATATTCGTCTAAGCACTCTCAATTAGCATACAATCGTAACGCGACAAATCCCCAAAATCCAATATAGGCAGTTTTTCAATCGTATCTGCTCGCTATACTCGCATATGTATAACGATCACTCACGCCTTACCTTGAAAGCTTTCACGCGCCTCGAGGCGATAAGCTTATTATAATGCACAGCAGGCGATCGTTGCTCTCCACCGAGATTCCCTCACATACTCTACAATGTACAATTCCAATTCCACATGTACACCCGATGGCACTGCAGTCGCTCGCGTACGAATCCGTCGATTTTCAAAGTCCCACTGACAGCAGGAGCAGACGATCGATGCAGCAAGCTGCACCACGCGAGAACCTCGCGATAAGCTCATCTGCCGCCGATTTTTATCCGAGACCGAGAGAGAGAGAGAGAGAGAGAGAGAATGTGCGATTGCATCGACGTGTGTGTGTGGGTTTGTGAGTGTTTAAAGGCTGGGGTTTTAGTCTATTGATGGCATTCGAACGTTATAGACTCGCGCGTATTCGGCTTGGTTTAGACAATTGGCCTTAATCTCGTTAGCCGGCTTAATTGCCCCGTTGATGCCGCGCGCATAATGACGATTTCGTGCAGTACATATAGTACGCCTACTCGGCCCCCATGGGCTGGCAGTGCCCGAGTGCTCTATTATAAACTGCAGGATGCGTTATCTCCGGTTACAACGTGCCGACGTCTTCTCTCTCGCGGCTTAATTCTTCGTTTACTTTTCTAACTTGCCTCTCTCTCTCTCTCTTTCTTTGCGCGCAGTGTGAGAATGTAGCGTTTGCTGCTGCTGCTGCTGCGATGCATCCGATGCTTTATTACCATGATTTCTGCACACCAGAGAACGTGTTACTAGTTGCAAGTAAAAAATTCTACTCGCCAGCATACATTTCCTGTTGAAAGAAATCCAGTGACTGCAAGCAGATGGTACATGTGTACCGACTGGTTTTTCGAGAGGCAGGTTTTTCAACATGCACTCATTTCTATATATGTATATCTACAGCTTGTGCAGTTTTGTTACGAAAAGATCGTTTATTGCAGTAACCGTATCTTAATTTCATACCATGTGATCTAAACGGTATTTGATCGTAATTTTAATATATTTACTAATTAATTTTTAAGTTCGTTACAAAACTCTTTGCTTTCATTATTATAAACCAATGAATCAAACTCCAATAAACAAATTCTTTTCTACATAAATACACTCCTTCTATATGTCATATGTATTTTATCAGATTATACTAAAAGGCGAATTTGCAACCATTTTTTCTCGATATTGATATACAGATAAGCGAAAGTAATATCCCGACCGAAAAAAGACGCCACAAAGGCATATGAGCAAAAAAGGGGGCAACCCAAATAAAAACATACACACACAACAGAAATACATAAAATTCATTTATCGTTATTTACCTATAGAGGGAATGTTTCAATATCCAGCGAGAAAAAGAGAGAGAGACCAGGAAAAACAAGCCAAAGCACAGACAATAACGAAGAGCAGTGGAAGCAAGGCGACATCCGCCGTTCGCCGCATCAAAAGCTTTATACAAAAGCGCGAGCCAGCGCAAATCCCTCTATATATGAAAACCCAAACAACTTTGCACACACACAGACACACCTTTATGCATGCAAGAATAGTCGGTGTCCGCTCTTTAAAAATCTAAAAACAGCTCCTCTCAGGGTGGTACGTACGTAAACTATATACTCGTCTCGTTCGCTCTAAGGTGTACGCGAGGCGCTGCCGCACGCATAACAATACCGGAGGCATTGATATATCGAAGGTGCAGCGTTGGTCTGACGTCTGACGGATCGCACAGCTGCTGCCTGCACCATCGTCGTCGGGGGGGGGGGGGGGGGTCTCACCTCAACTTGACCCCCCCCCCTCACCCACTCTTCGATATAGAGACGTATCGCCGCACTGGGGACGCTGATGCATCGTGCGGTGTAACTTCGAGGGTGGAGTGAGGAACCGGTTGAATCCTATATGATCGCTTGAAAAATATTTAGAGTGCGGAGGGCTGCTTGGGTTTTATGCATAAGGAAATGTCGTAGCGTCTGCGGCGTTTGGTATTGTTGTGATGGGATGAAGTTTAGTATATATATAGAATCTAAAAAACTTCACAAGATACAATGTTAAATAATCGAGGAATTTATTTTCAAAGAGAATCAAATGAATGTGATAAACCTATCTATAATACTTGTAATGAAACTGTATATAGCTCGATTTGCAGCATTTCAATAAAAATATATAGGATGTTAACAAACAGATTATCACTTTTGACGAAATCGGATAGAGCGAAAAATTCTAAGCAAAAATCTTTAAGAAACTTTTCGATCCGATCAGTAATTACTCAGTAATAATCGATTGAAAATCAGTCAATCGATTATTACTGAGTAATTACTGATCGGATCGAAAGTTTCTTAAGGATTTTTTGCTTAGAATTTTTCGCTCTATCCGATTTCGTCAAAAGTAATAATCTTTTCGTTAACATCCTGTATATATGTCATCAATTGCAATTTTTTTCTTTTCATATAATAATTTGTTGTTTTGGTAATCATTGGAAACAGTTATAGAGCTACAATACAAACGTTTACTTTAAAAAACAAAAAATGAAAATGTGGCTTCAATGCGGGTATTACTGCCACCAAGCAGATGTAACTGCGCACCAATTACTGCAGATATGGTATTACTACGCTGCAATTGCTACAGACTATTTATTCACATTTACTAAAAAAATTTGTATAGATAACTACCAATACATAAAGGACGGGGGAATAATTAATGAAAATAAGGTTAAATGAAGTAATCGATCATTTTTGTTGGGTAAACAAAAATGTTGTACTAACTAGTTCAAAAGGGAATGTCTAAGATATTACGATGATGTAAGAGAGGTTTTTTGCTTCTCAGAAAATAATACAGCATTTCCTGTAAAAAAAAGTCCTAAAAAAGTCCCCAATACTATTGGTAATAAAGATCATTTATAATTTTTTTTCACAGTAAAAAGACATTAATGTAAAACCGAAATCCAAATAACTCGCAAAAAGGACATCCTCTCGACATCTATTGGACGCGAATCCAGGCTTAAAAATATATTTAACATTTGTGCGTCGTCTCTCGACGTCACAGATGTATACTGTACTACTGGGTTGCTAAAAAGATATATTGAAAATTGAACGGAATCGCTTAACTTTTACATAATTGACGACAAATTATGACGTTTTGCAATCGCAATGCTATTTTCATTGTGAGCAATTCCTCGACTCACAATAAATTAAAAAATAACAGGTATCAATAATTAAACTAAACGGATCGGTTATGAAACAAGAGCATTATTTCGTTATTAAAAAATAGTATTTTATTTGTATTTACAATAATTTATATACACATTAATATACACTACGTCACACCGTTCCGAATTATTCTTATTCTTTTAAAATTTAGATGACTATATTTAAGTAAAGCCTTGTTTTCTCTTATAGTCCTCTATAATATCTCCTCTTCGAGGCGCAAAAACTTTTAATCTATTTATCGGCTTTAGAATGTCTAATACTGGAATATTTGCGGTGGGTATTGCTCCCAGATCAATGTCAATGTTAAAATTATGTGCATTAAACAAATTTAGATCTGTAATTTCTGGTACATTTACTGCTGGTTTCGAAGTAGCTTCAAAAGAAGTTTGAGCGATAGGCGTTGGAACATTTTTTGGTCTTTGAGAAATCTTTTGCGGCCTTGTACTTCTTCTAGCAAATGGATCATATACGATTTCTCCTTCATTTTCCTTTATTTCCTCCTGTATGGCCTTCTCTGCTTCTTCTATATTCTTCTTACGATTTGTATAATTAATATATGATATGCTTGAAATATTGGAAGATCGTTTTTTATCCAAATTGGAAGCACGCTCTTCTAACTCGCTAATCTCTATATTAAGTCGACGAACAGATTTATCATCGCCTTTGAGTTTGGCAGCATCTCTCTCCCATCTCAACCAAACTTTCTTTGATACGAAATTGTGTATTGTCTCTTCACATCGTCCCTTTTCGCTATCTAATTTTTTCATCTTTTCTCTTTCGTACACACACAGCATTGCTTCCTGAATGTCTTTTAATTTTTGGTCGGCCTTATCTACTATAGTGGGCATAGATATTCCATCAAGAGCACAAGTCTTTTTCCACTTGAAGAATTCGGATTTTGTAAAGTCCTGATTTGATATACAAGGTGGGGAAAAAGTATGGAAACCCCTAGGTTTCTGTCAAGGCTTGGTAAAAAACAAAATAACCAAAGTCAAACCTTATGTAACTTTCAACGATGAGTTTGGTGGTGACCTTGGATTTGACCTTGAACCTCATTTTCAAGGTCATTTCAAGGTCAAGTTTGTTTTTTTTAAATAGGAACCCGCATTTTTTACACCGGAAACGGAAATAACGGAAAATTCTACGTTCGTATATGTATCAAAGTATGAGG
>UELV01181636.1:0-20377 GCA_900490015.1 Megastigmus stigmatizans
CAAAGATTTTTCTATCGGTCTTACAGTATAATTTATTACTGTACTGTCTTACAATATTAATGGGCAATCAGATTGCCCATTAATATTGATTATACTGTAAGATCGATAGAAAAATCTTTGGCAACTTAATATTGAATTTGAAAGTGAATAATAGCTTTTCCACATTTTTAGTCATCCAATCATCCAATTTTCATAAAGATAATAAAGCTGATACGCATTTTAGCGTGTTTTGTATCATAAGAAAAGGATGACGTGTAAATAAGTTAGGCTCACGATAGCGAGTGTCGTGAAGTATTTTCGCGCTATAATAATATTAAGATTTTTTATTTTGTACATTACTAACATATAAAACATTTGCTTATAAACATGATTGATGAAATCACAGTTATACAAAGTAAGTATAAACAATTAATAAAAGAACGTGGAATAAAAAATATCTCGGGTATGACTACACAATAACTGGATGCATTCGTTAAGTACTCAATATTTTTCTTTACTTTTCATTAGAAATCGGCGTTGGGCTCGCTGGATTTGGCACAGCATTTTTATTTCTGGGGCTTCTGTTTCATAAAGGACTGCTTGAAATAGGCAATGTAAGTTGTAAGAATTACTTAAAATAATTTTTAAGGTTAATCACGTAGTTTTCAATATCACAATGCATTTTATTTGAATAATGCTCGATGAAAAATACTCATTAATGGAATTCTTATTTTAGATTTTGTTTATAGCAGGTCTGGGATGTATTATTGGACCAAAAAGAACGTTTCTTTTCTTTTTCCAAAGGCACAAAGTTAAAGGCAGTATATTGGTTGGCAGTCGCTTATTGGTGGAATAATTATTGTATTGCTGGGCTGGCCCATCATTGGCATGATGTTTGAGACTTATGGATTTATTTCACTTTTACTCTTTACGTAAGTTTTTATTTATTTTTTATATTATACTAATTATTATTTTATGCTAGAAATCAAATATACTCCGTATAAATTGGTTACTAATAAGTTGATTAATCGAGTAATATTACTTTCTGATATTCTTAAGAATATTTATTTTAAATGAACTAAAGAATTCTTTTAAGTATGTACTCATTTTATTTCAGGGTTTATTTTAATTACTTACGTTATCGATATTCCTATTTACTCAATTTTGTTTTCATATATTAGTAAAAATTAGAGTTTTATTTGAAAGCGGCATTAATAATTGTATAATGGGATATTAATTTATAATTAGTACAGCATTGTATTGTTAATATCTTTAATATATTTTAAAGTTGAGCATGAGAGAAAGGCGAGTAAGACCTGGAGGAGAAAAAGAAGACGGAACTTTGCTCGTATAAGATACTGTACAGTGGTTCTTCTAGTGGATAATGAGAGGCATGCACGTTTCTCTCGATGATACTCAGCGCCACTGTGTTCCCTCTTCTAGTTTTTTTTTCTCACAGACTATTCTCGCTCGCGTGCTTTTCATTTACCGTGACATAACTTATTATTTTCATTCGCTACAGTACTTTTCACTTTACTTACTCGTTTACCATTTGTATCGATATTACTGTATCTGTTATATAATGCTTGTTTATTATTCATATTGAGATTTCTACTTAAAAAAATATTTACCCTGAATTTATGCGTACAATCATGAAAGAAGAAGTGAACCACGTATATGATTTTAATCAGAGAAATTATCTTATCGCTTTAATGTAAGTCTTATTGGAACGTCAACTCGGGTAGAAAATTGTTTCGTTACTCGCTGCGTATACGGCAGCAATAAGCCGAGTGATTCCTACATGCTTAACGAGATTTTAGTAATCGATTATTACGTACAAAATTAATATACATTAATCATACAGTCTATTTTTTAATGCTTATTTATTATTTTTATACAAAACTATGTAAATTTTGTGAAAAAAAATAATCTCGGATATCATTTAAAAGTATTTTTTATTTCACGAAATTACGAGCTACAATTTTTTTTTTCTATTTCATCAAGCAATTGTGTCAGATATTAAGTAAATTTCGTTACATAGTCTGGCCATCTGACTTTACTTGAACTATAAAATTTCCCAAAATTCGGCACTCTTTTAACCTAACAGCACAATCAAATTTAAAAGAATGCTTACCAATTACCCTGAAAGATTGAATTTTCCCAATATTTTCCGCAATCACCGCATGAATATTCATTGCTGTCTGAACCGTTTCTTTCTCTGAATTTTTACTCCAAACGAAGATCCCGCTTCGAGATTCATAATATGACATAAGCGCTGCCGAACTTCTCTCCCGCCTCTCAACAAATTCTTTTATCTCCCTATCAAACTAAAGGCGAAAAAAAAAGAAGAAAATCCGCATATTTTAACATTTGCCATAAGAGTTCGCGATTCCTCTCTTAAAAAAAACTGCATTCCACTCTGAATTTAGCGGTTGAAACAGCCAGGTCAGCCGAAGACTCGTTCGCATCTCTCTACCTCCTGCCACCAACAGCGTAAAAAAGGAGGGAAAAACCGAAGAATGAAGGAAAAGTCGACGAATTAAGAGTAACGACCGAATCGTTGAGTTTAACGGTGGCTCCCGCGCAGCAACGGCGGCATTTAATAGCTTAGATATTACGGTTTGCCGGCGATGGGGTAGTAGGGGGGGATTGAGTACGCGCGGGCGGGGCGCGGTGTATAAGAAATTTTAGCGCGCGCACGGCTAGTTTCGAGACCCGGTGTTCAGACGTAAAGTCCGTATATAGTATAACGTGCGCGGGCGCGCCGGATAAGTTTTCCGTAAAAGGCCCGATACGAGTAGCGCAAGAGATAGATAGATATTTGTTTATTTGCATATAAATACAAAATAGACTATTAACAATGAACATATGGTTGTATAGTTAGTATATAAAAGGCAGTCTTCATTTTTCGCTAATCTATATAAATATTGCACTTAATTACTATCTATGATATCACAGCATAAGTTAAAAATTTAATACAAAAAATCAGTCTTATACAAAAATCAGTCAATAGATCAGTCTAGAGAGAGAGAGATAGAGAGAGAGAGAGAGAGACATAGAATACATCAGCGAGGGATATTAAGTAGGATATGCGTAACGTGACCGCCGTGTATAATGGCCGAAAGCATATTTTCTAACAGCGGTATACGCGCCCCGCTCATGTATACTTCGGGAGTTTCACCGTGTATTTACAGGACACGAGTTTTAAGTGCAGCGATGAACTTCGAAATTGAGGAGACAAATTTGTAAAGGGGATCAAGTCCTATGAAACTGTACCTTAACATAATTATTTGATTTGGAGACCTTTACTGGAAAGTGCAATAATTATGGATGGAAGGAAAGGATGTCGTTCGAATTAAATGTTGAAAAATAGATAAATCTAACAATTGTGTGCTTTTATGATTTCGGTTATTATATGTTTCACGCGTAATCGAAATAGGTATTTTAAGTATAAATTGTATAATCTTTAAGATCTTTAAGATACTGTAGATAGCAGCAGCTCGAATAAAAATAAATTCATAGCTCAAACAGTTTCTAATAAAAAAAAGTAAATAAAAAATAAATAAAAAATTAAATAAATAAATAAATAAAAAAGTAAATAAAAAAAATAAAAATAAAAAGTATACTTAAAATTGAATTCAACTTAAAAACGGAGTATGACACAATTCTCGGATACGATAGTAAAAAGAGTCTTGAGTCAGCGCGTGTTACTGAAAAACAGGTGAATATATAGCAGAATGAGAAAGTGGACGGAGAGAGTATGGGATGAGCGATAAGCGGTCCAAGCACGACAAGAACCTCATCATTGTAATCCGGGCGTAAACTTTGCAGCTGTGTATAATATATATATACACAAGGGGACGCGTGTGGAGGCTTTTTCACCACAAGTGCACCGCAGCCACGAGAGATGAATTTTGGTCCGTTTTATACCGACCTCGAGCGCAAACAATTGAGCCCAGCAATTATGCTTTAATTGATATTCGCATTTCAACTACCGACGATTAATTCATTTACCGCCCGCAGTTATAATTATTTGACGCGCGCAGCGTAAGATTTTATTTTTGGAATTGATGTATGCACCGAACAAATATGCATTTTCCTACAGAGCGAATATGGAACAATTGTAATTTAAAGAATTTATCATGTCCAAAACGTACGAAAAACAAAGGGTAAAGGTGATGATTTAAGAAAGGACCGAGAGCATGGACGCGCAGCACGTCGTAGAGAAATTCCGAATCGATAGGGCGGAGGGAGTAAAAATTGCTAGTTAAACATTTTCGCTGACCCACTTTCCCCGACTTACGCGTATATATGTATATGTGTGTCGCAGCCGTCGGAGAGTGCAAGACAAATTCCGAGGAACGCGTGCACCAAGTCAAGTTTATAGGGTCGAGCGAGCGAAACGATCTCTCCCCTAAAACTTGAAAAGGAGAGAGAGAGAGAGAGAGGGGGGAGGGATGGATATATATATATATATATAATATATATCTACTATAAATGGAATTTGCTCGTCGAGGCGGTGTTTATGTGTGCTGCGGCAATCACCCGACAACTCGAAGGGCAAAACACACACACACACACATCTCAAGGATCAACTGCTGCTTATATTTCGACTGGATTATGGATATGTGTGCGAAAGGAAGAGGGTGAAGTCGAGTCGCCAAAGATATTCGAAGGAAAGTGAGAGTCGAGTATGCGAAGCATATAAACTTTTATGCAGCTCCGAATATTCATGGATGAGCTGCTACTGCTGCTGCTGTCGCAGCGGGCGACGCGTAATTTTCTAATAAAAATCGATCTCTCCGCCATCTATATACTTTAGCGAATTTGCCAAAGTGAAATTTACACCTAGCGATGGGTCGACTTTTACGAATTTACTGGGAGTTTCAAAGATTCAATTCTGAATCAAAAGTAACTGAATTGCAGCTCTTCTTATGCACATAATAAGTTTTTGAAAAAATTTCTTTTGTTCACACATAAAGGAAAAAACTTGCAAATACATTAGCTAGATATAAATACTAAAGTAAACCGTGAAGATGAAAACAGTAAATAAGGTGCTATAGCTGACGCTGAAATTCGAAAAGTGAACTAGAAGAAACAATTGATAAAAAGCTATATCGGTAAAATCTAGCAAAAGGCAACAGTTTGTCCTTATTCGCTTTACAAAAGATCAGCTCAAAATTACAGTTCAGTCAAGCGTTAAGGAAGAAATCAAAAGTAACGGATGGAAGTAATGGAAGAGATTGGAAGAGAAAGAGCTACAGGGAAGATAAGGCGAGCGAGATACGGATACAGGAACGAAAATGTTGGAAGTGCAAGAGAGAGAAAGATTGGAAACAGAAAGAGACAGAGCAAAGGAAGCTCACTTCCGTACTGCACACATCTCCGGTCAGGGTCAAGACGTCAGCGGCAGTAGTAGCGAGGCGAAACGACGATGCAATTTCTAGCCCTCGCATATACACACGGAGACGACGAGGCGCGCGATTCAATTTGTCGCGCCCAGCAGCAGCAGAAGCGCCGTAATAATTACGAGAGAGAGAGAGAGAGAGAGAGGGAGAGAGACGCTTTATTTGCACGAAGTCGCGCGACTCCCCGCGCTTATTGGATCGCGCGGCGCGACTACGACGCGACGATTCCCCGACTGCTTTATTCTTTGCGGGAGATTTCACGCCGTGACGATGTTGATGAGACAGTAAAACGTTGTAAATTATGCAGAGCGATAAAGGGAAAAAAAAGTTATTTGCGCTTTTAAACAAAACTTTTTGTATACAATTTTGAATATGCTATGAATTTTAGTTTGTAAGCTTTAATTAATACGAAACTGAATAAATAATTTTATAGTGACATTTTCAATGTATGCGTCAAAACAACCGTGTATCTCGATACCAGTGCGATAAAGTGATTTTACCCACGTGTAAACAGTGAAAAGGTCACGCGAGGATAAAATCTATATCTCTCACTCATACATCGAACCGTATTTTATAACACAAGCGTCTGAGAAGCTCAATTTAACGCATGCGTCTTCTTTCCCGCTTCTTCTGCATACGCTCAAATGCAATTTTTCACTTCAACAACTTCGGTATAAATCGTGCAAGTATCCCCTAGGACTATCAAAATTCAATTATAAACTCCAAAGCATTCCAACGTTTTGCTTAATCGAGTGATTTTGAATGTGCGCGCACACAGATTTCCCGCGTATAAAGTTGAAGTATATACGCATCAGCGCAAACTGCATCGCCTAGCAGTTATCGACGACAAAACAGACAATTGTGTTGCGCAATGCATGCACGACTCGAGACAAACTCCGATCGCGTATAAATAATGCGACTTGCTCGCGTAACGTTTGCTGCAGGGGTAAAGCTGCCGAAGGCCTTCGATCGTAAAGTTTTTCATTGCTAGATTGCCGCAAGACAAAGTTAAGATAGAGCGTGCGAAGCTATTGCGATACTTAACGAAACTGGAATAATTAAATTCCCTTGTAAAAGTATTTTAAAAATAATCAAACAAAATTTAACGAAATAGTTTCATAATTCTAATTAAATATATCATCCGGCAACAATTTCTAACCGATATTTATTTAAAGGAAAAATCAATATATTCATAATCTATTAGCAATACGCAATACAATAGATTGTAAGCAATACAATAGATTGTAAAATGTACAAAAGCAGTATACCTGCACTATTTATTTTAAAAATTTCATTTGTTGCCAGCACCGTGGTACGCATAATTATCGTACTCGCTCATTAATCATATACACAAGCCTCTTTATCTCCACCACCTAATCCCAACATAAGCAAAAAGTATTTAAACAAAAAGCACAGTCCCCCAGCAGCTGAGGACATCATTAATCGAGTGTGTCCGAGAGCCAACTAAAACATCAGCCAACATTAGCTCTCTCTCGTCCACTGCATCATCCAGCTAATTAACCAACGTCACCAACTGCAGGAACTAAAACTCCAGCGTTACAAGGAAGAAGAAAGAAAGAAAAATAGAAAGAGAGGTATACTAACCTTCTTGACGAAGGACATGACATGTGTGGGCAGCATGTTGACGTCCGGTTCTCGATTCCGTACGGTCTCGCAGTCTCGTGCAAACTCTCTCGCTGACGACGGGGATCAGCAACGGCGCCGGCAGCAGCGACGACGACTCTGGCATAGAGAAGGTTCTCTCCCTATTGCTGCGACGGTGATGTCCCCTCTCTCACATCGCGTTTAAGGACCTCCGGACTGCTGCTGCTGCTGCTTCTTCCGTCGCTCTGGATCAAGCGACCGGAGGACATAACGCTGCTGCTGCTGCTGCCTGGCCAAACTCGCCGGACGAGCTTTCCTCTCCGGGCATATCCGCCCTTGTGTCCTCCCTCTCTGCTCTTTCCCTTCTATTCCCGCTGGTCTACCCCCGTTGGCTCTCTGTATGTATTCGTGCGACAGAGGGACGCACACACGCACACTTGATCCCCCAGCTCTCTTCTCAGTACGTCGATCCCGCGGATGTTGGCCGGTGTGTGTACTGCTGTTGGGTTGTCGTGGTAGTGACCTTGGCGCTGTTGATGTGGAAAGGCTGGCTTTGCTTGCTGGAAAAACAGATTTCTAGATCAATGCCAATACTCTACGACTGGATTTCGATGGGGAGGATATAATGGGAGTCGAGTTAACGGCGGATCTCGGTCCGAGTATATCCGCGGGAAAACGTCGGTTAATTTCGTTTATAAAACATTTTTTGGTATCGATCTGCCTGATTTTTTTATTTGATAAATAGGCTGAGGTCCGTAATGTACGGTGTTCTATAGTCACACGTGAAATTTTTCATGCTCCATCTAACAAATAAAACATTTGGCAACGAAACTCTTTAATAGAGAATCATTCTTATTCTATACAGTATGTTATTTCTATTCTAACAATGTTATCGTGTAATCTTAAGCTTAATTGAAAAAGTTCAGATGGATTATTGCAGTAGAGTGTGTATATCTTGCGGAGTAGCGGAGCGTTTAACCAGAGAATATAGCAATAACGAGTTTAGTCTTCACTTTACGAGATAATATACTCTGATCCCGTATGAGAATTCAGTCCTGAGTATGATCCCATTCTCACCAAATCCAGAGAGGTAAAATTTACTATCAAGAAATTTATAAACTGTAATCCACCGCAAGCAACACCGTATAACTCCACGGGCATGGGGGGCGGGATACTCTCATAATGCCAGCTCTCCTTGCACACACAAGTTTGCACTCGCTCTCGCACTCCTGCGCACGTACAGAAATTTTCCCGAGCGCAAAAGCCTTAAACACTTTAATATTTAAAAAGTAATTTCGCCCCAAATCCTCTATAACAATATTTTCTCAATTTTCGCACCGACAGCATTGGAAAGTTCGAGCTTTAATGGGTTGAAAGAGGCAAGCCTCTCTCTCTCTCTCTCTCGTCTCCCTATTCTTGAGTGAAAACTTCGCTTCGGAAAACGTCGAAGCTTAAGGGAGAGAGAGAGAGAGAGTGAAGATGCGCGAGAAGAGAGAGAGAAGAAGGAGATGTGGGATAGCATAAGTCTGGTTCAAGGTCGAAGGAGGAGAGACACGTCGTAAGGGCGCGCAGTCGGGCACGGGCGTGAGCTGAGTTCCTACTGCAAAAATTAGAGGCCCGTAAAAGTTTTTTATTATGTATCGGCGAAAAATGGCGTGTTCCGAATTTCTGAAAGAGACGCGACGTTGCAATATCTGTTTAACCTTCTCTCTCTTTCCCTCACTTTTGCGATTTTTCGAGGTCGAGCTTTACGTCAGTTTGAAAAGGGTTGACTCCTTCCTTTCTTTCTCTTTTTTTATGTCCGTTACAGTTATGATAATTATCTTTAATTGTAATATAAAAATAAGAAACCTTATACGGGTCGTAATCTAACCTCATATTTTGTGCAATATACAATCTAAAAAGTAGATTAAATATGTTTGAGAAATAACATTTGAATTCATAGTTGTTACAAAATTTCATTAAGTTTCCGATAAGCTTAGAAAATTAATTAATGTCGGTATTGGAAAGATAATATTACTGTTACTACTTCATATAACAGCAATAATCTAATCTAACACTAATTAAACTATCTGCCTGGAAACTTAACTCATTGGAAAGAAGCTAAACGACAATTACAACAATTTTCCTTTTGTAAAATTAGGTTAATCTTTATTACCTCCACTACTATTGAAGATAATTACTAATAAGCCCGGCCGTGATTGTGGTTCAAAATCTACTTGCAGCGAAAGAGTTAAGAGCAGGTGTAATGAAAGATTCTGAAACTAATTTTACGAAAAAATATTAAAAGAATACTGGTTCTTAAAATTAGAATTCATAAAATTTTGCGGGCGAAAAAGTGAGAAGAGAGACAGAGGCAAGGTAGTGAGGAGAAGGAGAGAAAAATGGTATAAGAAAGAGGGAGAAAGAGATAAAACAAGAATTTTCATGTCGAGAGCGAACATTTTTCAAAAAGGCGGGGGGGGGGGGGGAATAAATAAAAAAAGAATTTTGTCCCTCGGGGGGGTGCAGTATGGCCGGGCATAAAAGAAGAAGGTAGCGGGGAATCCCCGGCTTCGCTCCTGCAGCGGGGATTCAGTGTCGGTAATTTGGCGAGAGAATGTCCGCTAGTGCTAGTGACGCGCGCGTGTAGGCAAAAGTTAAGCTCCCTTTAAACGCGCGACACGACAGCAGGGCACGAAAGTTTTACGCGCAAAAATAAGGGAGGCCAAATAAAAGATGAGACTGCTCGGGCTTTGCGGACGTAAAATTTTTATACTTTTGCTTTTGTTTACATTACTCTACCTTTACTCGTTTAGAATAATACCCTGGTCATCGTCGACAGACGGAATACCTTGTATATTTAGCATCGTTCGTTACATGTTACAAAAAGGTGAATATGGAGATGGTGGCATGAGTTTGAATCAAATGCGTAATAGTAGTGTAAGATTTGCTTGAGTGTATGAAAATATTTTAATTTTGAAAAGTGGATAAAATCCTTTTAGGGTCAAAATTAATTTGTAAGTCAATGTGCTGGTGACTTCAAGTAGTGATTTACATATTCAAATGACAGCCCTACGGAATACTTTTGAAAGGTGAAATTTTAAAATGCACGTTAACATCTTGGAGCTACGTGACCCAAGGATGTAAAAGAATGTTCGCCCTTTCCAGAAAAACAAGTATAAAACGTAAGAAATTTTATATACTAGTTCACACGGGTGTCCAAAAGTATTTTCATTTTATATACGCGTTTTATTAAAACAAGAAATGCAGTTTCGTAAAATTACATTCTCATTAATAATTTAAAAAGCTATTGTAATATTAAGTGCTTAAATGAAATTATCTTCGGTACAATTATCGCCATGTACGCGCCGAGTAATTCAATAAAATCTCAATACCCATTGCAAGGGTAAATTACATTTTTTGTAAATGCACATTTGTAGAAGCGATCGAAAGGGGGTAAAAAAACTAAGTCTCTAATACCGCATAGCGTGTAGCGCATAGCAGCAACAGTTTCAGCAGGTGGTTCAATGAGGCGGTTTTCTTCGAGCACCGACAACACGCTCGGAATTAGCCGCTATACCTATATATCCTATACGGAGGGTGACAGCTTTTACCTCTCGTTCAACCTCGTAACAGTGTATTTTCCTCCATTGCCCAACTATTTGATCTATTTTTATTTCCAATCGTAAAATTGACGTACTATAGAAAATTAAATGAAATATTTGAATTACCTTCGTAATTTTTAAACTTAGAAAAGTTTAAGTGGTGTTTAATGAATATGATAGCACCTCTCAGTAAATGAATATGCAGTAAAATTTAGCTTTTAAGATCTGCGAACGAGAAAGAGACGAAGAGTTGGAATGAAATAAATTCAATTGAATATTTTACTGCAAATATTTCAACAGTTGGTGCTGTCCTCATCAGAATGTTTTGGTCAGTGCTGGAATAAAAAGGATCAATAACAAAAATGAATATATATATAACTTAATATTGCCATCCTTTTACTAATTCATAGAATTTAACAATAAAAATTATATTTTTACTTAAATTCATTTTCATTAAACTGGAGCTTTCTTTTAAAATATTCATTGGCTATTGATTGACAAAATTGTCCTCGATGGGGTGTAGAAGCTGTCCATTTTGTACAGATCTCTTATATTTGAGAGAAAAGGTTGAGACATATATCTATGAAAATATAGTTCATAGAAGATTAGAATGGATTTTGACTCGTAGAGACGGATTACATATCCTTAAATTATTAAAAAATAAATTGTTCATTCAATCAAAAATAATTTGAAAAATTAAGGAAAATCTATCATTGTTATAATCAACTACAATAATTTATTAAAATGCAGAAAATATTTTGCTTACTGGAATCATTAAAGTTCTCTGTAATAGTCTCGATTCCATCCAGCTTTTTCTATTACGCTCTAGAAATTTCATCATCAAACTTCGTTAAAATGAAACTTATTACATTTATTTTGCATCACGTCTGTAGCATAATACGATAAAACCAAATATAATAGTGTTAAATATCAGGTTCCTTTTTCTCCCCCAAGATTTACATTAAGAAATGAAAATACGTTAAAGAGAAGACACGACGTATTTTTAACAAGATGGTTTTTCATGAATGTAAAGTTTTCTGTTCTTCCAACTCGTCAATTTTACGAGTTTTTTATAAGAGGAAAATTTCTGTGCTTATAAATTTCATTCATTTGCTAGAAAGAAGCATGAGAATATTTTGAGTTTACCGACTTTCAATCGCACTTTTACATTTTCTCCATTTATTCCCTGGAGTCGTAATTTTCTGTAATACGTACGAAACTGCTATTATACCGAACTCAAAATAAAAAAATTATTATTTTAAAAAAGCATTTCACAAGAATCAGATTTAAAATGGATTTTTTTAAAAATCAATAGTAGATTTTATTCATAATTTATTATTAATTTTGTTTCTATAATATCGTTAAAATATAATTATCTATAAAAATTACGTTACTTGTATACCTTCTTCATAGTATTAATGGCTATTTCAGACCTTTGATTTAGAGGAGAACTGTTGCATCTAACGCACGAAGAAAATTCTATTGCGTATTATAATGGTAACGGTACAAGGTAATCTAAAGTAGCGCTTATATTCGCAAGGCTTTATGTGGCGAAATTCTAGAACAAATTTTAGAACAAATTGTTGCAATGGATGCCTATTTAATTAAATGAATGGTATACTGACAATTCATAACATACCAATGAAAGCATGTTCTTGTAGTTAGGATTAGTAACAATTGTTTGTCACATTATACCACTATATTGTCTAGGTGAGATGACGCAGACTGGTGTAGAAGGAATAATTTTTCCTGACGAGTGGATACAGCAGCAAAAAGACCGTCAATTCCACCAACTTCAGTATTAGTGGCTATTTCAGAAGTGATATGCCACACCAGCAGCAAGATTGCAACGATGATTGTCAACGTTACCTCCTGTACTATTCCATCATCGCGACCTGTAATACATATGACACTTCCCTTGGGTGCCCTTGGTGTTACTCGTCATTGGTCGCTATACATTTATCGCGACAGAGTTTATGTTTGACATAATAGAGACTGCTCACGAGATTGTAACTTACAAAATCTATGACGCTGTTTAAAGTGTGGAAAAACAATAATTCTATAGGTCGTGTCCAACGCTGGTACATGAACTTTGGTTCAGCTCGCACATTCTATTCTTCATGCTATACCCTTTATAATCAATTTTTCGTGTTTTTCTACTTATATACACATGTTGAAATAAACTGAAGCCATATTGCAACAAGTCGATGAAAAAGTTACTTCATGCATAAATCGAATGATTCACAATCCATTCAAGAAGCCAGCAAAACACGAGAACCATTTCCACGCCTCGCAGAAATCCAGAGCAACGAATTATCAGCGGAGCGTCGTTTAATCGAAGTCGTATTACAGCAGCTAGGATAAACAATGCCGCGAGCTATGGAAATCCAGTCGCAGCTCTCGGAGCTCGTATAATATGTTCTGGATGCATCATGCGCGCAAGGGAAATTGAAAACCTCATCTTTTGCCGCTCGAAAATGTGATTTTCTCGCTTATACAGCTACCGCCAATTCAATCCGGTGGATGCTTGAAAGGAAAGTGTGGGTGTATGCTCGTTGAAAGAGAGAGAGAGAGAGAGAGAGAGAGAGAGAGAGAGAGAGAGAGAGAGAGAGAGAAGAGGAAATGCGCACCGCGCATATGCATCCAAGTTATAACGTTTCCGATCGAATGGGGTCTTGATGTGGTTGTAAAGCGGCAGCGCGCATCATGAAGGCTTGTCGATTTCTGTCCTCCTTGTCTCTGTACACGTCGTTCTCGATCTCTTTCCCTACGAGCGATTCACAATGCAGTAATGGAATATGTCGCCGATGCTTTACACTTTTTCAACTGCGGACTTATTCCAGCGCGAAATAAAAAGCTCAATTATCGGAAGTCGGCACGGCTGACCCACTCGATTCCAGTCATAATTAACACGTAAAATGATAACGATTCGATAGTTTTGACGGGTTTTTAACGAGTTCTAAGCATCTGGCTGAATTTAAGTTCTCAAGCTATTATTCCCAAGACTTTTTTATCGCTGTTATACCAACTTGTTCATTCAGCAGGGCCGAGTAAATTCTTAATTTCTACCCTAAAAAAGAAAGAGCTGTAAAAGTGCGCGATTCCAGAACTGCAGAATAAAGCCAGCCGATCATTAAAGCATCTGCGGAATGAGTGGCAATCAAACTATACCTCGGCAGCCATTAGCCGACTCGCCGACTTATGCACCTATCCATCCTCAGATCCATTACGCATACAAAGTTCCACTTTTACAGCCTCGATAATAAAAGAAATGCCTATGTATATATAGGCGAAATTTGTTTGCCCAAGTCGTTCGTGTCGAATCTAAAGCGAAAGAGAAAATAGCAGACTTGGGCCATCACTTGGTGGGTAGAGGCCAACCTATTGTTGGCATCGGTCCAAGTACAGCAAGAAATGGAGAAAGAAGAGGCGCGACTCTCGTGGTCGGACTGATGCGCACACTGTTGTGACCACACGTTTGTGGCCGCTTGCTCGAGCTACTTGTTGCGGATTTACGTGTGTGCCTTACTACTTCTCTCATCCTTTTTGCATTCACACAAATACGAATGTGAAAATGTATAATCGTATATACCTTGTCTACGAATAAGAGGCATGTGCAGAATTTAAATTCTTACGTCGCTGTTAAAAGACATGCATTGCACTTTAAACGACCTGAGCTCTTCATTTGATAGCATTAGCATTTGTTCGTGTTGATGCAGTTACTACACTTGGAGCTTGGTTTTCAATTTACGTTATGAACTGCAATTGAAAGTTGAAAATATCACTAGCAAGTTCTAATAAAATTTTCGTATCCCAACCAGTATTATTATCATTCATGAAATTATTAACACCTCGTCTATTTTCGTCTTCAAAGTCAAAAATAAATTGAATGATGTAAAATGTATTATAAAACTTTGAAAATCTAGATATTACAAGTTTAATCCCACCAAATTTCAATACCGATCAATATCATTCTCAAATATAGGTTATTACATCAACAAATAAAATTCAAAATTAAATAAAATTGACGTATTAATCAGTATTGCACAGCCAGGAATCCTAAAGATCCTTGCATCTAATTTAACAAACACAAATATGTAGAAGCGGCGAAAGAATATACAACCAACACTCCTCCACATATTACACGTACTTTACGCAACACCCACTTACCCCTCATACGGTATACACGTGAATTCAACAACTCGCACGGCCGTCCGGTCATCCTTCTCTTTTCACTTTCTAAGCGCGTCCTCTATCCCGCACTTACTCTCCGTCACATTCACACTCGCCCGCGCGCACATCAACACGCACGCTCGGTAGCCACATTCACGCCCCTGAAGGCACACACACACACACACGTAGATCGGGCCGCTCTTTCACGTCGTCTGCCTCGGCACTCAGGCAATACCGAGGCTTTGGCTCTAAACGCTTAACACCTCCTCTCTGACTTTGGCCCCCGCTTATCCCAGTATAGAATATATATTCGTTTCTCGGGCATAGCAAACAGACGGCTTGTACTACTTTAATCGGGCGAAAAACACGCGATTGTTTACTTTTCGCTAAAGAAATGTATCTCTGACTCCTTGACCTGGTTCTCGTATACACCCCTGTGGAAAGTAGCGTCATGCGCAGTTACAAGTTTAATTTCTTGGGATGTAAGAAAAAAAAAGACAAATATATTTAATAAGAATTATTGCGCTTTGCGCGAGTTTGATTTTGCCTAGCGAATAATAATTCGTCAAGGTAGTTTACTTGCAACGACTACGACGACGACGACGGGTGTCAAAACTTAAGCTGCGCGCTCCGTGCAGCTATACTTTTTAAATATTCAAAGTTTGCTCCTTGGCGCGCATTGGATTTCATTTTATGCGAGCGCTCGACTAGCGCTTGAAACTCGAATAGTGGCCTGCGCGCGACTCGGAATGATATTCTTCTTAAACAAAAGTGAATTGGATACTAGGAGAGTATAACACACGGCGGTATTACTGTTTGGAGGGAGGGGGGATCTTTCGAAAGCAGTTAACTGCGTAATGCCGGGTGCAGAGTTGCTGTGAAAAACAATTTCCTTACTCCCTCCGCAGCATTTTTCCGTAGCGAATCAAACTACGCCCTTTTATAACATCTTTCTCAGCTTCTTTTTTTTCCACATCGTGTATATATCCCCCGCGTATATGAGCGCTATATGCAACTAAAGTGCCGATAACAAACTGTTTTTGATGCATGGGCCAATAAAGTGTGACTCTATAAAAAAATCCGCACACCCCATATTTGTGTCGGAAATAGCCGAAAAATAAAAAAAAAAGAAGAGAGAGAGAGAGAGAAAGGACGCGCGAGCGAACAATGGATGGCTAGGTAGTATTCAAAACCCATCAGGTCCATCGAGAGTGCCATAAAATCGAGAGAGAGCCACTATATAGTCGAAAGTATGTCGTGCACGGACGCGTGCGCGCGGAAAAACCTTACGTAATGTAACTCGGGGGTTCTCTCTCTCACTCTCTCTCTCTTTCTGTGTAGTTGGCCGCGCGGGGCTGGTTCGGATTTCGAGAGACAGAGAGAGAGGGAAAGCTGAAAGCTGAAAGCTTTCGCGCGTAGCGGCCTGATTAATGAACCAAAAAATACGACCCCCGGGACTCGTTATCCCACGAGTAGAGAGAAAGACAGCAGCGACTCTCTCTCTCTCTCTCTCTCTCTCTGGCACACATGTAGCCGGCAATTTTCTGTCCGAGCGACACACAGCCAATGGCGGCAACAGCCGTATGAGGCTGTATATACACTAGAGAAGGAGAGAAAAGAAAAGAGAGAGAGAGAGAGAGAGGGGGAGGGAAGAGTGGGAGATCCGGGCAATTTCGAGGTTGTACGCTATCCCATCTAATCTTCTCGCAGTGCTGGCGGTGGTCAATCTTTTATTTATAGGTGGGTTTGATCGCTGACTTTCTGTCTTATTGCATTGCGATTCGGCCGTTTCGATTCACCACGAAAATGTATTTATTGTTTCGGTCGAATCGAAATCACTTGGTTTCGTGGGGGAAAAAACTGCCGAGTGGCTTAGTTTTTTCTTTTTATTTTTTTGTACATCGACCGTTTCGCAAACAAGCAGAAGCAGGATAGCGAATAAAGCACACAAAGCCTCGGAGGAGCGAATTAAAAGGCAAAAAGTGCAAATCAAGTGAAACGAGTGCGTGTAACGTCGGACTCGCCCACTTTGACGCAAACCACGCGAAGCTCGCGGTAGAAAGCTCTCCAGATGAATGAAAAATATATTTCGCTTTTCTTTAGCGAGAGGAGTTGGGAGAGTTATGATGAAATGTGAGAAATTAATTTTTCCACTCGACCGAGACTAAATTATTTCGCAGGATCATAAGCATTCTGGTTTATTACTCTTTGTACTTTATTAATACGCAGTCGCACACGTATTCAATTGTACACATATTATGTCCCTACTTTTCTGGTTTTCGGAGGCGGAATAATGTAGCTTGAAATTAAAGTTATTTTTAATTTGTACATCCCAGAAACGAAATAAAATCGTAAAGGAAATGTGATGAGGTACAGAATGACTTGCAATGATAACATAATTCATTACTTATTCTTTTAATGTAAAAATTCTTTTGATGTGCAATATTCCAGTGTCAGGTATTCAATTCTTTTATACTACCAACGATTAAAAAACTCTTCACAAACAGAGTACTTTACTCAAGTGACTGTATTTCGTTAAAAAAATAAATGTACAATTGAAATAATAATTACATATGAATAAATGAAGCTGGACGGGCCGATGTAAAAAGCTGTAAAGCTCGAAAGAGTGAAAATCAAGTGGTGTAGACACGCGTAAAGTCAGACTTGACCACATCGATGTAAACCGCAACTAGAAGGACAGAGGGGGATATAGAGATGGAGGGAGCGCAAGGGAGAGCGAGAGAGAAGGGGTGTGGTCGAGGGAAAATTGAATTAACCGAACGCACACGCGGCGTGGCTCGCCGCATGCCATATCTCTAGCAGCAGGTTTGCTCCCTCTCCCTCACACACACACGGACTCTAGTTTCTCCCTCTTTCACTACGTAACGGGTGTACAAGCGCAAAAGCACATGACACAGCTTACCCTCGCAAGAACCGCCAGAGGCTCGAAGCCCATAGCCGCCGCAGAGGCCTTGCATACACCTCCCCTCACTTTTGCACTCTCTAACTAAATTAACTCAAGAGGAGTAAATTCTCGTCCTATCATAAAATCAAGCACACGATATTTATCTTTCCTCGAGAATTGATTTGCCAATCATGGCAATGAATATTAAGAGACGTGTATCGCTAAATGTCCGTTTATTGTTAAAAGGAAATTCGAAACCATGCTCCTGCTACATTGTTATTATAGGAGAAAAGAGGAAATAAGCGTTATACTCGAGAATTCACAAAAGAGCTATTTACTTTTTATGAGCTGGAGTTAACTGCACAATAAAAGAGATATACAAATGGCGAAGTATTATACTTATTAGTACTTTACGGTTCGCTCGGAAAAATGTAAATTATTACTTTTTAGCTTTAGTGCATTTTATCTTTATTGCGCGCTACGAACGACATTGATGCGAAAAACATTTTCGCAATGATGCGTAACAGGCAAAAATCGAGTTGGTGCTCGGCTATATGCGTCTAAATTTCGAGTCGTACACAGAAGTAGAATGGAAAATTCAGTTCTGAGAACAACAGAGAAAGCTCGTTGGAAAGAGTGAAGTGAAGTTGCGCAATAATGCACGCATTCAAAGCTCATTGTAAGTACTGCGAATAGTTTGTAGATTTAAGGTAAAAGGTTCTACAGGTATATGGAACGTAAAATATTTTTACCTAATGCAGCTTTTCCATACTCCACTTACAATGATAAATACTTTGAAATTTTTATTTACAGTGCATATATTTGTATCGTTCTTATTGTCAAATTGCATAATTTGTCTGATGTAGGTTCAATTATAATTTCATAATAATATTTATTTTGTTATTTAAATGAAGATCCTAGATGAATTATTTTATGTAAAATTATTTTATGCCTACATCTTTTAAAGATATTCTATGAATTATTAATAATACATAATATTGAATTAAAAATTTTTACGAATTTTAGATCAATACTTATTCAAAATCAATCTTACAAAAATTACAAAATAAAAATTTATTTTTAACGCATTCAGAATATCGATTCCTTTTACCAAACCTTGAAAACTTTTTTAATCTCGCAAGCTCAGTTTTCCCATTTCTAGTATTTTTTTTCCTCCTATATCATCTATATTTTCGTCTGCATAGCTTTCTCACTTCGATTTCCGCCTCACTCCATATAGGAAGCATCTCGCATTTATTTGCTCTCGGCTGAATTCGAAACGGAAAGTGAGGCAGAATCCCGCATGGTGAAACGCGCCAATGGTTTTCTGCAAGCTTTTCTCTCTATATCCCCGTTTCGATTTTTTTTTTACCCGCGTATACGAAAAACGTCGGTTTATTGCCTTTCGCACCTCGCGCCGCCACATTTTTAATCCAATTCTTTCATTATGCTTCTCCTTCTCTCCTTTTCTCACCCGTGCGCTTTTACAAAGCTACCACCAGAGATACAAACTTTGTTTGGAGCTAGGCGCGCGCGAGCATACACTCTTTTTTTTTTTTTTTTGTTCCTTTGATGCTCCGACTGCGCTTATCCGTTTCTCTGATAGCCGAGCATTTTTGCATAAAACAATAATCCATATTGATTATTGATTTTGGTTCCCGCGCGTGCTTACCGATGCTGTTCTCTTTTTTTTTCGTACTTTTTAAAATTGCAAACTTATACGTTGATTTTTAGTGGCTGAGCTGTATGGATTTTTCAAAAATCCGATATGAAATGCCAGAAATTCGGTAGAGCGCTTATATAAATAATAAAGTTAACGATAAAAATATCGAAATACCAAATGAAAATATCGTTTCTAAACTATTCCAATTTGAGTAATTACGAGCAAGTCCTGTTCATAAAACGGTAATTGCACAAAGCTCACTTTTGCATAGCTGTAGCTTTTCAAATCGCGGATGGAAATAAATGATTTCTCATCAATACGCCCACACTGGCACGGAAGAAGCGATTTAGCCCACGCGCGATTTACTGGCAATCAAAGACCAGCCGACAGTCAATTACGCAGTACGAAGCCCCTGGAACGACACGTCGGCCCACTCTTTCCTTTTTCCATGTACCTTAACGCGACGTTGACTAAAACTATGCGAAACATCGCGCCGTAGTATAACAACAGCAGCAGCAGCAGCGCATCTCGTTGAGTTTTTCACTCGTACCTCCTCTTTTTCTCCCTATCGTCGAGCGCCGCGACTGCTTTAGACAGCTTGAGCGTTCGATCTCTCTGCCGTAATCGAAAAGTCGTAGTGCAGTTGTTCTCGTGCGTTGGAATGGGTGTTTATCATAGCGTGAATTTAGATATTCCCTGAGCGCCTCACTTTTTTCTTTTTCCTTATTAGCGATACGCATTGTGAATTGATGGCTTGTCGATTCGGTACTGAGAGTTCAATTTTACACGGGATTCAAATTTCGCGTGTTAATAAATTAATATATATCGGAGCGTCAGTAATTTATTATAAATAAAATATAATCAGTGATGAATTTTGGCATTGAAATTCATTCGATAAAATTAAGTTTACGGATTTATCCTGCGCAGGCTCGATGTTAACGCTGTTAATCCATTTCATTTATAATACAATATCAAACTGAAATATTTAATGTAACAGATAAGTGAATGCGTCGAATGGACAATTGTGACACCGTAAATCAATGCGAAATTCACAGCA
>UELV01181643.1:6849-17364 GCA_900490015.1 Megastigmus stigmatizans
GCGCCCGGCAAATCCATTTTTCCCCCGGCGCCCGATAAGATTACGTCAGCAGGCACAATCAAGAAGAACCGGGGGCTTTCGCAGCTAAGAGGCTGGGTGAATATCTCCGGGGAAGTATCCGACTATGAATACTGATAGGACGCGAGCGAGAGAGTGAGTGTGAGTTTCTCGGTGACGACCGCGGCTGTTCGATAGATACGCAGCAGCCAGGGGCGAAGAGAGGACGACGGTTCGCAAATGTTGCGTGGACTCGAAAGTCGTGTACATAGAGAAAAGCCGACGGAGGCAGCTGCTGGGTGGAAGGCAATGAAAGTCGATATGACCTCGTCCGCGCGCGCCCGCCCCGACTAAATCTGTGTCGGACGCTGCACATATTGTCAGCTACGCGGTGGATCCTGACCGACTCGCTTCCTATCCCTGCACTATGCATAACTCGGCCACTCGTAACCGCGTGCACTTGTGCAGTAGGTATGCACAGGCAATTAGCCGCAGAATTCGCAGGAATCGCGTTTCCTTCGTCTTTCTCAACTCAACAAATTCATATTGCGCAACCTTTGGACAAGGTAATATTGGATCCATTGACCGGTCTATACGATGACGTTTTTAATCTGCTCTCAATAGAAGCAAAACCGGCTAAACAAACGTTGTTTTATCGAGGGATCCATTAATCGGCTAACAACTGTCACAGGAACGTGCGTTCAAACAAATTGATGGATCCCCTGCGAGGTAAAAGTCTAAAGACACTTTCTTTTCCTCTCTCCGTCGATGCATTATAGTCGCGGTCGCTCGAGCAGCAGGAGCGCCGTCCCATTATACCGATCCTTCATCACTTGTCAGCGCGTCAGCTGGCACGCCGACACTCAAAGGGATCTCGTAGGGCAGAGAAAGACGCGGCAACGCAATCGACCTTATCCTCATCACACACTCTACATCGGTTCATTGAAAATCTCGACCCTCCACAGGGGTTCAGTACATTAAGAATTATGGTGAACCGTACCTGCGCACACATGCAGTGTATAATATCGACAAATATCCAGGCACGCAAACTGTTGATTTTACAAATGCGCTTGCTTTTAAACGAAATATCTATGGCTCTAAGAACTACACACATAGCACGTGATAAGCTCGCACTGAATGCAGCAGTTGTTAATGAGGCATTTAAGTAAAGAGAGCTTGTAAACAAAAAAAAATCTGTTCTGAATTAAACACAGACGAAGACTTTACGCAACCGATTGACGTGAAATAAACATGTAGGGTTATCGATAACTAACACCCCTGACTGTCTGACTGATCTATTCAAAGTTTATATCAGAAAGAGCGAACCTGTATATGTACGCGATCCCAGCAAATGTGACACGGAACTGTACAAAAACTCCCAAACGTACCCACTATCAAATTCCCGTACACCGATTCATGTTTTTACGCGTACATCGGTTATCGGTGGTCGCTTTCTTCAAACGAGAAAGTAGAAGCGCAAACACAAGTACAGATCGTGTGTGTGCAGTGTATAAGGATGGAATCGCAAGCGAGACACACGCCGGACGTGCTTGTTTCCATATATAAGTTTCGCAGTGACCGGCCGCCCCGCATATACACTCTCTGACGTATTCAGGCATTAACTGAACCTCCCACTCCTCCCTGTATAACCTGCGCACACGTATGGGCTCTGTGTGGGTGTGGGTGTTCGTATGGCTGGATGAGAGCGATCTAGTGAAAGTCGAGGGGATGATCCCTTTGCCGATAGCGAACCAGTAGCAGCAGCAGTAGCAGCAGCATCAACAGCAGCACCTGATTGCCCGCTCGAGCGCGCCTAAATGCGTATCCTAAGTTCGTTTACGTCGGCCAACCCGTAACCCCCTTGGCACTCGCTTGCATACACGTACACACATGTGCATATACTCGTGGCATTGCCCAGTCAGCCGCAAACAACGCCTGCGGGGCGCCGAGAGACTCATCAAATTTTTCCTCTTCTATCCTCTGTCTGGCTCATCTCCGCCGTTAGAGGGACATCGGTGCTTCGTTTTTTTTTTTGCGCCATCACCAACGAAATCCTAATCCACTGGCTCTTGTGATTGTCCACGCTGGGTGTCGATGGGAGCTTTCCCTGTCGCAAATTACGAAAGGTCTTGCAAGCTAACAATTGGTACTAATAAATTGTTTGTATCACTGGTTGTATTTAGCTTATTGGAAATAGAATTTTTTTTAGAATAGAGGATGCCATTTTGAGGTAACGAAAAGTTCTCCGATATCAATTATGATTAAACAGAAACATTTGTTTTTCATTGTGCATCGTTATCCATAGAGTAGATAGTGATGATTTTTTTATTACTATATAGCTGCCAATAATCCTATTTATGGTACAGAGTATCTCTAATTGAACCCTCACTTTGTCAGAAACGACGTAGAAATGGATTTTTGATGTTGTATTTGATTTATTGTACACTTTTACCATGTTTCACAGACGATTAGACAAACAAAATATATCAATAATTTCTCTCTTTCACATCTTCATGCCGCCGCATTCAAATCGCGTAGCCGAGCGCTAAAAATTATTTACCAGTTTATGCAAGAGGATTATTTGAAATGAGCAGAAACTCTTTGGAAGCATTGTGCCACTTGTTTTGGTTCTAAAACGAAATGGGGTCATTCATTTGTTATTATATTTCGCTGTGAGTATGATGGGCGCGTGCTCTATCTCTTAACAGGATTTCGCACGCCTTGCATCCCGGAGGAAAGATCTTATCTGCTTTTGTAGCCCAGCATTGTACTAGTATTATTACCTCGCCTGTACACAGCGAAAATTAGCTCGTCTTATAGTGGGATCCCTTAACGGATCGAAAAGGTGATAATAACCGCTTGATGGGAGGTCAACTGCCCGGGACTGTTACGTCAGCTCATCGGTAACCCAATTTTTTAGAATCTAAATTAAGCTTTCTCTATTTATTAGTTTTAATGTAGTTTATACGCGCTCGCAAAATCGACATGCGTAGCGGTACGAAAAATGAGAATTGACTCGTGTGGGTAAAAGGGTGTGATATTATGTTATTTTCTTTCCTCTATAAGCAGAGAACTTTAACCTTCCAAGTAAGCTGTACACAACGTTTTTTCTTCATTAACGCAAAATGAAGAACTCAAGGTCACCCGATAACATAATAGTTTTTTTTTACGTAAATTTTTGTATTGTATAAAACGCATCTATAAACTTTTAATATGATAGTCATATTCAAACCATGGCAGCAATAAAACGTATCATAATGCGCTTTACAACTTTCATTTATTCTGAAATAAATATTTATACTTTTACAATGAAAGTTCAGTCTAAAAATACAAAAATTAGCTGTAGAATATACCAATCGTTAAATATTAACATGTCTTCAATATCAATTTTTCATTCTACATCCTTGTTTCATAACAGTTTATGAACTAAATTTTTCCACTAAAATAAATTGTTAATAAAATATCACCATGATATTCAAACGTAGGAAATGCTTACTATTATTTGAAACAAAGTTAAAGCTTCATACACTACACGAGAAAATCATGGAAAATAAACTATTAGCTCGTGGGTTATAGCCTGTGTATTTCGATGATAAGAGTAAGTAAAAACCTCTACAAAGATGCCCCATCCTTGTACTTCTAATAAATTTCTGATTGACTATTTCTTCATTTTCCCTGTAGGTCAGATATTAATTATTTTCTAATAAGAGTTGTTTCATGCTCTATGTAACTATGTTAATTACGAACACTACGATTTCGAGGTCGATGATGGACGGAACTACACTTCGATTTTTATCGCCGGAATATTACATTCTATTTTTAGCAGCGTTGAATAAAAATAGATGATAAGTAAGGTATTTTCGTAACATGTGGTTTCTTCAGAATTATTATGTTCTACTTGTTCCAATGAATTCCACTTCCTATTATTTTTACCCAAAATTATCATTTTTTATTTAGTAAACGTATCACGTGATAGTTTCTAATTAGTAAATGGAATTTGAAATATGTGATAGTTCGACTGACGAAGCATAACTGATATATCAGCGTAAATTTATTTAACGATTACTTCAGCAAGTTTCCTAGTAAGAGGTCCAAGATACCCTTTCAAATTCAGATTTTAAATTAATAAACTGCAAGTAGATGTTTTTAGATAATGTTAATGGAGAAAAAAGAAATGCAATTTTTAGCGCGAAATTAATGAGTCACCAAACCAGGCTTACGTAATTCACTTCAAGAAAGAAATAATAACGACCATTACATTTTCGTAGTTCGAAGTAGAAAAAGTCGAGCATGGACAGACGTTATTTGAGTAAGAGATAGATAAATGTAATTACCATATAAAGTGGACATTTAAAGAAATTGCAACATTTTTTGTACAAGTTCATATAGCCTCAACCAACTTCATCACTCCGAGTTTTACAGCATACTCTTTTACATTCAGAATATATTGAAATGCAGTTATCAGAACTACAAAAACATTTTCGTGGACTTTGTTCGCGACGCTGAGATTTTCGATTTAACAACTGAGTTTTCCACCCTGTGTGTGTGTTACAAATATGAAGACAAGCAAAGCGTCGGATTCGGATCTCATAAATGAAGCGGGCAACCATCAAATCGTCGTCAATCTCTCTCTAATTAATTACCAAAATAATAATGAGCCTGGGAGCAATAGAATCTATAGAGCCTTTCGGGAGAGCGCAAAGCCAGGAGGTTAATCAAAGCTGCGCGCGCGCACACACAGAACTAAAGGTATCCAAACTATATCCGCCATAAACATCCGTGCTGATCACGGGATGGAGTTTTAGCTCAAAGTTTGCAGGAGCTGCAGCGCGCGTGAGATGCTTGTCCGGATAATTTCGATCGGTCAGCGCCGGCGGAGGTCTAGCTGCGCGTCCTCCTACCCTCATGGCAAAGGCCAGAGGAGCAGAGGATTTACATTGCAAGTCGATTGAAAGTGATGACGGCGACGACGACGACGACAGCAGCCGGTTTCATTACGCGCCACCTTCAATAGCTGAGAAACAGAGGTGGAGCGTCGTTCCACTTTCCTTCGAGCGCGCGCGCACACACACACACACACACACATACACACACGCCTTTGACACGCGCGCTTCAAACGCAAATCGCGCCGCGGCTTTAAAGCGGTCAGGCTTGTCGCAGAAATCGAGCATCCCTTTCTCTCTCTCTGTTCTCTCTCTCCCTCTTCCTCTCTCTCTCTCTCTCTCTCGCTCGCTCTCTGTGTAGCGTAATAATGCCAACTTGGTGAGCGCACCATGCACCGCAAGGCCAGTCTACACGACAGCTGCCTCTTGTGTCTCAAGGATGAGCAGCTGCAACGATCGAAAGACGAATTTGCCAGTCGCAATGCGCTTTTGCCCCGAGATTCCAGACGAGGCCTTCTTCTTTTCTATAAACTAGTCAAAACTTTTATGCATCTCGTGATAAAGTTGTAACGGAACTGACGGAATTGAGCATTATTAAAATCCACCTGGCTGGCAGAAAAACTCTGATAAGGCTTTAAGCTTCCGATGCGCGGGAGCTTGCGATTGAGTCGATCGCCTGACTGAATGCGGTACAACTATGTCCCCTGACATATCGATGGATTGTAAAATTATCGTAAATTGAGGACGCATTTTGTCCTGTTAAAATGTATTTCTAGAATTTCGGTTGACCGACACGCTTTGGTCGTTTTATAATTATCGATCGACGAACCTTTCCTGTGGGGCTTTCATTTTAATGTGTGTCGTTTCCAAAATTGATTAATTTTCTTTATTGTTTACCGCTTCGCACCTGCAAAACAGACCATTATTAGTTTCGCTTTTAATTTTATATTGTGCAGATTGTTGACTCTCAGAATTCTGATACGTTATTTTTTAAATTAAATTTATCGTGTACCGCGAAACTTTAAAATAGAAAATTCCCCTGCCAGGAATTTTCCGATTTTAATTGAATGCTGAAATTTCAGTAGAAATCAAGTAGCTTAATTAGCTGAAAACCTACAAAAGTCGTTGTAAATTGTATTAACTTCACAAATAATAAAAGAATCATCCTAAATTATAAGTTTCTCTAATACTATTTTGGATATGCAAATGAATTACTTTTGCACAATGATATGTGAATGACAGAAATATTACTTAAGCTGAACTTCTTTAATACAGTCTCTACGCTACAGGTACCGCGCTTCAAGTTGCTATAGAAAGTTCAAGGGTTTTAACCGCGTTGAGAATATATGTTGCTTATACGTGTAATCATCGTACAAACGAACATGAAAGATATGCCCAAACGAGAAAATATCATGCAGCGAAGAGCTAAATAGAAAAACATACTTTCTACGTGTTCAAACAAATGTCCGATATCATAACATGCAAAAAAAAAATATTTTTCCCTTCTTTTCAATTTTTTAATCATTATAGATTTGATTTCATCTTATTTAAAAACATCAATTTAACGAAAAATGTAGATGGATTGTAAATCAGATTAATTCGGTTCTATGAAAAATTAAGTTTTTCATATTTTACATAGGCATGGCGAAAGAAGAAGAGTAATTATTATTTTGTGATTAACAATTTGAAGGAAAATAACTAGATTTATGAAATTTTAATCCGAAGATAAAATTTTTTGAGCTTTATTTTCGTAGCAATGCTTAAAAGTCTTTTTTCTCTTTTGATTCTCCTTAGCACGTCAATATTTTCGCTAAGTAGAACTGTGACACCAGTATTTTTCCTCCATTTGTGACGAAAGTGTAGAGCTTAAATATGTTGCGCTGCGGGGCTTTTAGAAAACCCGCAGAAATTCCTCCAAAAGCGTCGTTCGTAACATTTTTCCCCAAAGTACAGTAACGCGTCAGCGAATAAAAATCAATAGCAAACCAGTTGGTTCGCTCAGGATCGATAGAAGGAAAAAAAAGCATTGAAAAGCCACTGGCACGAAAGGTAAGGGTTAAAAGGCGGGAAAAAGAGCCGCATGCATTGGCTACACGAATCAAATGAGCTTTCATCAAACATTAACAAGTAGCCGAGAGTACGTTAGAGAGAACGGCGCGTTTGTCCGGTCCAATTCACGGCAAAGGGGGGCGGCCGCATAACTCACCTCATCAATCAGCGAAAATATCGGAACTTGGTGCGAGTAATAGGTATAGGCCAAACGATCGTAGTAAATGGTGTCAGGCCCTCAGCGGCGAGAGATCGCGCCGTAGGATCGGCATAAAGTCGCGGCAGTTGGCCCTCCCGCCTCGCGGAGTCGAATCAGCCGGTTCGGCAGCCTCGCCCTCGTCGCCGCGCGCGATCATCATCGCGCCATCGATTGGCCAGCGATCGAGCGCGACTTCTGTACGGACGGTCCTCTAGTCCCGGTTGTCCCTGCAGGCCGTCTCGCCGATTCCCGACCTCCCTTCATCCTTCGCAGCTGCGCCGCCGCTGTCCCACTGGTCCCCTGCAGCTCTCTGCTGCAGCTCCAGACTCGCGCCGCACCAGCACTGCAACAAAATGCTTTGTCGGCCAGGCGCCTCGCGGTCTTGTTTCCTGATTTGTTTGGGGGGAGGGGGAGGGCTGCTGCGAGTGCGGAAAGAGAGCCAGAGTCCCCTTTCACCTGGCGATTAACGAATTTTTGCTCTTTGATTTTGAAAGTTCGATTGGATGGTCAAATACCTAAAGATACCAATATTTGTTTCCGGTGGCCGTATGTACAGATAGATATCGGCTTGAAATCACGCTCCTTAACTGTTGCTTCTCTTTCGCGGGCTTCGCTAAACGTTACGTGCCTCGTAAACTCGATGCATAATGCACATAAAGTTACATGAAATACCGATTTTTATTTAAAAATGGTATAATTAATTCATGCGTAAAGCTATTTTACACGTGCGCGGTATAGAATCATTCGACACATTAGTGTTTGAATATTTAATAAGGAAAAATAATAGTAATACATCAAAAGTTGTGAAGGAGTCTTTATTTACTTTCCGATTATTGAGAAAACTTGACGTATGTTTTCTTTTATATCAAATATAAATAAATCGTCGAGTGAAATACACTAAACCGCGTGTGAAATTTTCTTAAACTCGAGATACGACACTATTATTTGCTCGCAGACGATTCGCATCAAAATCAGCACACAATACTTGTCCACAAACAAATCAGTCAACACTATTGTATCCGGCTCAGAGTCGGAACATAATTTTTCGCATAGTCTGCACTACCTTCTCTTATCTGGTCGGTCTTTTGCGAATCAGCGTGCAGGGCGAGAACAACGCCGGAAAGGAGTGAGAAAGAGCTACAGCAGCGGCGAAAGGGAGATAGGATAGAATGGCTTTGTCCCCTTGGTCTCGGTCCTCGTATCGTGGCCCGCGGAGAAAACGCAACAAACTGCACAAACTGGGTCTCGGCCTCCCGCGCGGCCACGCACCGTCCCGACTGCAGCAACGACGACGACGACGACGACGACGACGCCGAGAACGAGGAGGACTACTCGGACACGCGGCGAGAATTGAAGTGAGCCCGCGCCGCTCGACTCGAACCTACCCGACCTTCCTCCTGCTCCCTACCGCGCAAGCTCCCCCGCGGCGGCGGCTCCCCTCCCCCCCCTCTCCCCTACCACCCGCAAGCTCGCGCATAGCTGTCTCTGCTGCCGCCGCTGCTGCTGCACGCGCGCGGACTACTTTTTTCAGCCCCCACCCCTATTTGTGGAGCTGCGCGCGGACGGGGGTAGGGGGAGAGAGCCGGAGCGAGGCAATCCTTTGCTGCTCTGGGAGCTGCGCGCGCGCGCGCCTGTATGTGTGTGTGTGAGTGTGTGAGTGACTGTGTGTGCGCGTCGATGCGAGGGCTTTTATCGCTGTATTGGCTAGAGGCCGGTGTGCGGAGCGCGTAGGAGTGGACATGCCGATCGTCGCTTGATATTGGCCGACGAGGGCGGCACGTGTGCGCGAGCTGTGCTACAGCTATCTATAAAGGGGGAAGACTGTTGCGGAGCGAGTGTTTGGCTACTGCTAATGCGCCCTGTGTATCTGAGGTGGTTGCGAACGTCGTTTTCGTCGCAGCATTTTTATTCTGCGTGGCAGATTCCGTCCGTGCTTTGCGGTGCAATTTGTTGGAAAACATTAAATGTGGGTGGGTTGTCTGCATGCGCGTTCTGCACGTGTGTCCGTGGTGAGAACAGCTAACAGGTGTTGGCGAGGATATGATGCGAGGAAGCGTAAAGTTATTTGCTGATGCTGCAGGTGTGATGAGATTTGAGGGAAAAACTGCAGCGCTTAACGAGCCGAAAGTAATTCTCTGCGAATATCCGAGATATTGTTTAACTTGGGGGAACAAAGTTGCTTACCTTGATGTGGCTGGAAATAAATTATTCGCTCTAAGTATATATATATTCGCGCAAAAGATGGGTAGACAACTTTTTAAGTAGAACTGTTTTTTTTTCTCGTGCACCACAGTATTGTCAAAGAAATTGTTAGTTTTTTTCCTTATCCACCAAAAGTGAAATATTGCATTAATACTTTATTCCGATATTAAGTCATTTTGAACATTTTTGATAAATACTGAATAAAAGAAAATTATATAGCTCCCTTATCATATATAGATCATTTTATGTCCACAAAATACTCAATAGTGTAGGTATCTTTATCAGTGGCTGGAAAAACAGCATTTCAAATTTATAAAAAGCACTTCACAGCCTCGTTTTATATCCACATTATTTGTATACCTATAAAAGATTACGTGATTTCTCATACATCAATTGCCTTCACTTGGTAGCATAAATTCACTACAATTACGTGACGATTACAGAGAAATCTGCAATTACTATAGCGGAAGCTAAAAATAGCCAGCTATCGATCGTTATATCGATTTATAGTTAAGAGAAAAAACTGCAGTTGTTTAAATACGATTATCTTATCAGCAACTATGCCTGACGAGTTTCTGGTGATGAGAAATTCAATGAAATTAAACGAATACAAAAAATTACCTTCAATCCGATAAATTGAAATTTTTAAGCTTATTATTCATGCCAAATTAATATTTACATAATTACAACATACAGTAGTAAAATACGCCTCAACATTTGCGCAATTCGTCCACTCTCCAAAATGCACTTCTTTCAAATAAACTTTCCAGCCACTATCAGAGCCGTAATAATTAATTAAACAAACACGTAGAGTATTTAGTCTAAATAAAGCAGGCGTTAGGCAGCATTCGCCGAAATCTCAGACTGGGTCCATCAACTTTTGCTCCCGCACGTCCGAATATCGCGCATTAAATCGGACACTCGTTTCTCGCGGATTTATACGCGCGAGAGCTGGCTTCATTGTGTAAGCGCAATAAGCCAGGCGCACTCGCACAACTAATTCGTATGCAATGGCGGAACCCGGCTGCAGCAGCCGCGCGCTCCACTGACTAGCAGCAGCAGCAGCATGTGGTTTGACATTTTCAGCGCCTCGGGGATAACTGACTTCTTGTCATGGATATTTCGCCTCGCTATCCTCTTGAATCTGGCAAATGAGATTTACCACGTGACCACCCTACATATACA
>UELV01181663.1:0-12956 GCA_900490015.1 Megastigmus stigmatizans
ATATATATATATATATATGTCAGGCCAATGTATATTGTATACGGTGCCTATCCAAGGACGCGCGTCGCGTCGCTCGACGTCGTCGCCCACATTTGGCCACACGCGTATACACGATGACTGCCTGGGAGAGAGATTAGGGCCAACGAACTTTGTGCGAAACGCATTTCGACGCGAAAAACAGATGCCAAGTTCAGAAGGTCGTTCGCCCTTCTTGACGTATATATATATATATATGCCTATAGGCTTCGTTACTAATTGATTGCTTCAGGCTGTGTTTTACCGGTCATCGATTTGTCGTCTTGTTTGGACTGGCTTAATTATTGGATTATTGTGCTTCATACGAGAGTATTTTTTTATGAATAACCCGGTACTTTGAGGAGTGTATAAGGGTTTTAGGATAGAAAGTGTTAAAAAGTTTATAAATTAGGGAAACGCTAATGTATAAGGTTAAGTAATTACGTACTATTTTCAGTTACGTTAATTTCGTTCTAATTTTAGAAATCGGTTTATCCACAATTTAGTTGTAAATATCTTTTTTATGAGTAATATCATTAATTGACATCAGAAATGAACGACTTTTACGTCGTATATCTGTAATCTATATATCAATTTAATGGCGTATTTTCGGTGATAGACATACTTATATGAATTACATTTTTACAAGTACAGAAAAAATCGAGCTCGATAACATTATCTGCCAACTATTTTTAGTTTACCTTATATAATGATGGAACTTTCCTCTAATTGATTTTATATAATTACTGGAAGACCAAAACGATCCAATTGAAAAACTGAATTATTATTAAAGTGAAACAGAGTTAACTACCTTATATGTAATATGGTTATTAAATATGTGAATTACATTTTAAATTAGAAAGCCACATTAAAATAATTATAAAGTATAATAAGTTTTATAAAATATGAAATAGTTAAACACGAAACATCTAATATAAGTCGAAATTGTACATGGAAGCACTGATAACATCTTTATAAAAATTGATTTTAAACGAGTATAATAATAAAAGCACGTGCTGATCGACCCGTTTTTACGATATCGTAACCTACTTTGAGCAAGCATTAGTCGCTCAAAAAAGCCTTTACGTTTTTTTGGGCTCCAACAATTACGGCAAAATCTATACGTTGAAGCCTTAACCTCCGTACACGTTCATGCGTTTGCGGTGGTTTTATGCTCTTTGTGATTAGCCGATCTGCTTCTTCCGGATCAACAAATCTGTCGAAGGACATACCGATTTGGTCACAGGACTTTTTACTTCCTTGGTGAAGCGAAGTGTTAATGAATATTAGAATTTTGTTCTTCTATGCCTATAACCACAAGGTCTTGACCTTCTCTTGTTTAACGTCTAATTGCTTGGTTGTTAATAACATTCAATCGAACATGCACAAATGTGTATACTAATTTTTAGTCCAGTATGCTGCTTAATGTACAAATGGACTTTAAATGGACTTTAAATGCACATTTATTACCGATTCTGACGTCTTCGTAAAGATTGTTAAGAAAGCTATTATTCAATTTTAATTGCGACTAGTGAAGGTCAGAGTAATCTTATTTGCTTAATATCAAGAAATGAAGACAAGAAAATGGATCAAACAATACATTTAAAATGAAAGTTGACATCAATGGAATAACTTATAAGGTTGGCAAAGTTCAAAGGTCAAGTGGTCTCGAAGGTAAAAACCTCAAAAAGTTAATTTCTAAGCATAGAAAATATGAAACCGATTATATAAACTATACATTATTGTATTATTAATGAATTATTAAAAATAAAATAATACATAATTTTTTAATTGACTTGAAATATCAGTAATATGGTTATAATTCATTTTTAATTACTTGAAACTAATTTATATCTCATATTCGCGAAAATCCCATTAATCAAAGTAAGTTCGGTAGGGGCGAGATGGCAGAAAAATATTTTTTATTCGTCCCACCTTATGCCTGATCTACATAAAGCTATCAAGACGTGATTTATTGAATATTAAGACTAATTATTTATTATATAACAATGAATTATCAAAATCGCAACCAGTACTTATACGTTTAATAAATTACATTTAAGTATTTGATATTCGCGCATAAAGCTTAGCTAAAATATAATAAAAACTATCAATTTAATCGTTCTCTTTAAGCGCAGTTTGAACAACAAGAAGAAAAAATAATAAGTGTAATCTACAAACAAAAGAGGAGTTAGAGGACAATATGCTGATACGTGACATTTTAGTTTTTATGTTTTATCTTTACGTGTTGTGAGTTACGTATTTAACACAAAGAACTGATTAACTTTTTTTGTTGTGAAATCGGCTGAAGAAAAAAGTTTTAAACAAGATCCTTTGTTCAGTCTCTTGTAGCTTTAATAAAAGCTAAATACTATAAATATTATGAGAGTAATGTCAAATTGTTAATAAAAAAATCTGATGATAAAATGAACTGAAGAAATAGTAGTAAAGACACGTTTTGTTATAGATTATACTTTTATGGACTTAATTGTCGATCAGTACCCCAGGTATAAATAATCGATTTGTCCAAAAAATGATTTTGTGAAAGTTATGTTAATAAAATAGTATCTTGAAAAATCTCCGTATAATAATATTAAAGCATAGCGAATAAAAAATATGAAAGTTAAGCATATGCAAATCAACACATATTTACTCTCACTTACAGAGATTGACCGCAAAAAACTACATGTCAAAGTGTCGCCGACATTTCTATATTTGTATCGTTTTGATCTACATTTAAAAGTTGAAGGATAAAGTAAAGCAGAACTTCAATTGTCATTTAAATTTTGAAGACACGTGTAACGGTCTATATGACTCATTTCAGAATTTTAGACAAGCTTATCTATATTATTGTCATATAAATACAGTAATTTTTGTTCAAAAAGTGATTCATAACGAGTGTATGAAATTACTCGTGAATCACGAATAAATAATAAACACAAGCAGCAGTTTAATTTTAACACGAAAAATAAATACTTTGAATAAATTGTTCAAAACAATGAATAGTAACAATAATTATTTCATGTTTAAAAATAAGTTAACTACCTATAGCATATAACCAATTCAGGAAAACTTTTTTTATATATAATTAACAATAGCAGTGATCGGTAACAGTAATTGCATAACAATGAAACGTTTAACACGAGCTTCAAGTTTGCATCATTAAGCGCAACGAAAAAATTGTAATACTTTGTTTAGTTTTTAGTAAAAAAAAAGTAGTAATAAAATTTTAATCGTATGTATTTGATCTTTATCTTATATTTTATAAAGAATTTATCAAATGCTTAATTTACTAAAAATTTTCAAAACTCTAAAAGCCCATTTAAATCATTATGCATGTCTGTTCATCTGTCTAATAAATTACAATCCCTTACTTATATATATATATATATATATAATTTTGCAACTGTGTATCTGTTAGTTGGCATAGTAACAAAGTTGATAATTTAGACTCTGCCGATATATACGCTTTTCTTTAAAGATTACATTTGTGATATTAAATGAAAGCATAGTTTACGTCGAAAAGAAAAACAGATAAAGGCATAGCCAAACAGAGTCCCTCAACTATGTTACGAAGTGCAAAACACTTCGGACATACCCTTAATTAATCCAAACAATATAAAAATATCTTTACTTCGTCAACGAATCCTTGGGCAAACTTCACTCATCAAACGCAAACTGTGTTAAGCAAAGTTTCACTTGGATAGGGAGCAATCCAATTTACCAAATAGCATATCTCTCGAAAAGCATACATTTTGGCTACTCCCGCGTTCGCCGCAATTTATAGTGCGTGCAGAACGAGGAAAGAAGGCAAAGTTTTTCAGCTGCGCAGGTGGCATATATAGCACCTAATGCACGAAACCGCATGATATTCACCGCAGCTCGAAACTCTGATTATTCGTGCGTCTCGCGACCTGCGCAACAATAGGCCAAAAATACAATGTACCAACGCCATATATATTTAGCGCTTTTCGGTTAATCGAGCCGGATTGACGCGTTTCTTCACATAGCTCGCGGTTATATATATATGTGTGTGTGTGTGTGTGTGTGTGCGTATGTGTGTTTCGCTCGCTCGCTCTGATTTTTGGCTAACGGCCATATGCCGCCTCTTGTCCCCTCCCCGACGCGGTGGCCGAACGGCAAAGTGCGCAATTCCGCCTCTATACACGGATTACCGGGAAGAATAATTTTGGTACGAGCCGGGAGGAAGTCGCAATGTTATTCACCCTAAGCGTCGTCGCCTAGTCGCACGACCTTTTATTTTCTCCGTAATTTTCAAAATTACCCAAATCTTATTCGAATGGAGCTATTCCCGAGAAATCTTTGTCTATATGTTTCGAATCCTTTTTTCTTTTGATCGAATTGTTTATCGTGGTACGCAGAGGCTATGCAATTGTGTATTTTCATTATTTTTTTTGTATCAATGCATCAATACTTGCATAAATATTCATTGATATCAGAGCTTTTTGATCTTGTATATAGATGTTATTAAATTTGTGAGAAATTAACAATCTTAATTGTGCAGGTGGTGTTACATGAATATTGTTTAATATTTCCATTGTATTGTTGATTACAGACATTTATAATAAATAATTCAATGTATAATACTTACAACACAACGTTTTAAATATTCTGCATACCAAATCATATAAAATCAACTCATATGAGAGTACAAAAAACAACACTTTTTATGACTAGTAAAATTTATATATAAATAACATCTAAATAATGTGCAAAACCAAACTTTTCCACCATACTACCCAGTGCAATATCAAAGTCCATAACAACGAAGTATACCTTTACGTTTATCTTCTGCGATTGTTTTACACGTGTGCACATTAAACACATAAAGTGCCCGTGCACAAAACTGTTGTTACTCAATATCAAAACCATTTCACTTCCTTATTCATGACATGTGTTCATTTATCGCTGGACTTCTATATACGTGCAGCTTACAAAATTTTCAACTTGTTGCATTCGATCTTTTCGCCTTTATCTACGCGGATGCCCGACGGCCCTCTTATCGCAGATAAAATATACTAGAGTTTTCTGTGAGTATACGGTGCTGGTATATACATATACGTCCATATGTGTTTGAACGGATAATTACCGTCTGTCAGTTTCGAACATTTTCTCAAATTGCCTTTCGGTTTATCTCAAAAGATTATATATATATATATATCGAGGGACTTATAGCGGCGATCGTCTCTTTTTATCACAGCTCACACGCCTTTCCGTTTAGTTTATATCGTTTCGAGTTTCTATGCTTACTTTTTTCTTAGCTGAATTTTCTTTGCTAAATCGATAGCGATAATTCGCGATTTTTAATGCGCACGCAAGATTATATATAGACATTTATATTGATTTCCTTTTACACTAACGAGGTGTAGGGAGATTTGTATATAATGGTCCGATTGTTTGTTTTTGGCTTATAGGCCGGAAGCGAATTCTAATAGATCGAGACAAAAAACAAATGGTCCCGTATTCCGGTTTACGTAAAGTGTCAACTGTGCGAGACAAGGTAAGATAATTTTCGTTTCGGTTTTCAGTTATATATCGAGGTTTGATCTTTTTATAACTGTAAGTGTAACACCTCATACCTTTTGTATAAGAAGTTTATATAAGCAAGTTGCTTATTTACCACGTACGAAAATTTCGTTTCACTTTTATATATGAAACGAGTGGCAACAGTATATTAACACTATTGACATCGTTATAATTATATGTTTTACACTGTCGCATCAGGTTTCATTTTGATAACAATAGAAAAGTAGGATTTCCAGACTAATAAAAGAAAAGCTGCTTATATACTAATGAGATAGTAAAACATTCGCTATATATTACACAGAGTCGGTAGTAATACACGTCTGGAGCCGGTTTATTAGCAATAAAAAACAATCAAAAGCTCTATTAATCTCGTACTCCAGAGAGTATACCGTTGCAATGTGTATACATGTATAAGACGCAGTCAGACCGAAAGTAAACGTAACACCAATTACCCAGCGCGCGGAAAATATAGTAACAGTGAGTCAGAGAATGGCAAATATCAGAGGGGCCCCATAAATCTCCCAATCCACAAATGATTCACGTCTTGTGTTCTTCCACAAGTTAAATCCATTCGAGTGCAAAAAAAAGTGGCTCATAAAAATCGCACACACATTGTGTATATAATGAAAGGCGGGCAAGAAAGAGGCTGATGATCAAGGCGATAATATACCGCACGCACGCGCATCATGTGAAATATCGATGCACCGTTATTATTGCAGGCCGCGACCTCGAAAGGAAAAGAATAGACGCCGTGGCTTATCGGTCGCTCAGTCATCGAAACAAAAGGAGATGGAGGCGAAAAATAATGAATGCATATAGAACCCCGAGTAAAGGGGGGGAGGGGGAGGGGGAAGTGCGTGTAATAAAACGTGCAGCAGACGACGTCGTCAAAACAAGAGGTGCGTGTACGCCGCGGCGGCGTGCGCGACTCGCGAAACAGAATCAAACAAAGCCCCTTGTGTGCTGTGCGCACGCGAACGGAGCTTTGGCCCGGCTTATTTTCTCATACACACACACACACACACACATAAAGCGCAGCGCATGACAAAGTGAGAAAGAAGAGAGAGAGAGGAATAAGCATGTGACGTTCTCGCTAAGATAAAAGCAGCAGCTTATCGCGTTTTGACATTATGCAGAAAGACAGTGCACGAGAGAGTGAGAGAGAGGGAAAGCAGCAGCAGCAGCAGCGCGCTTTTCTACGTCGCAGAGTGAGGAAAACCACGCAATGCCCGATTAAAAACAATGGCGCGACTCGCGGACCTTCGATTATATTCCGATTCATTCAACAACCTCCACGCTCGCGCACACACACGTTTATTTTTTTTTTGTTTCGTTCTCTTTTCCACGCGTTTCCACTATATCCTAAGCCGTCGCGCGTGCACTTGAATTATTACCATATAGATCATGGAAGAAGTAAGCAGTTCGAATGCCAAAGATGCCTAATAAGTACATTATACACACACACACACGCTCACACTTTTTGTCTCTCAACCTTGAGAGCTCGTGTGTGTGTGTGTGTGTTTTGTGTAAGCGTCGTGTCTCTGATTATAATGCTGATGATCCGCGGGGTTGCGCACGTTTTAATCGCGATATAGAAGCGCGGGGCGCCGCCGCGTACGCCGATTGTTTACCCCTCCGCGCGCAACGAGATTCCTTATCCTTATCTATATGCAAACTCTGTGCTTACCGCTGGAGTGCCTGTGTTGTTCCTCGCGATTTTGCAAAAGCGGTGCACTGGAGCGACTCGATGCGACTTCGATTCTCTATATCGTTCACGATCTATCGCGACCTCCGCTGCTGCTGCTGCTGCTGTTGTTGTTTCGCATCGATCGACAGCTTTGGGATTTAATCGTTATTTTATTGCTCGTCGATATTGAATATCTGCGTTTGAATATGTGTACGTATGTATATGCGCGCGGTAAATCGAGTGTTTATCGAGTGCACGTGTTTCGCGTGCGAGACGAATGCACGAAATTAGCATTGTATATTATCATGAAAATGCACGCGAATTTTGCGGGTTCGTGAAGCGAAAAGTAAATATTTCCATTTGTATATATACGAATAACGACCAAACGAAAAGAACGAAAAAAAAAAAAACACTGCACTGGAATCGTTATCGTGGTCGCAACCGATGAATTTTCTCATTAAATTCATCCACGAAGTATCATCTCGTGCGCACGTCGATGAACGAACAAAAAAACGAGGGGAAAAAAGGGGAAAAAAAATACGGAAAAACCGCTATACACTAGAAACGGCAAGTCGTGCGTAGTAAAATCGTGCGGCTTGACGGGCAAGAGACTCGCTTGCGCGCGCAATATACCTCGATACATAACACACACATTTTTCCCCAAACAATTGCACCACAAGGAAGTTATATATCGATTGTTGTTTCCATCCGCGTGACGTAGCACGGCCTGCGCCGCTTGCTTCTATATACAGAGCGTGTATACCCGCGAGCAGCACCAACTCTCACACAATATGGCATTGTGACGTCATGGCCCGTGCACCAGCAGGCGCTCTTTTAATCACGGCCCTCCGCATAGAAGCCAGCCGCCTATATATATTTCTTTGTCGATTTTCGCGCGCGCGCGCGCGAACAAAGCCACTTCTGCACATAGACACAGAAAGATCGCTGCCGCCGCGGTGCACAGCTATTATAATAAGAAAAAAAAGATCATTAAAAGAAATAACGAATGGACGTATAATTTGAGTGGTTGGCGGGTAGAGCTGTCATTACGTATAGAAGAGGAAGAAGAAGAAGAAGAAGCGCATAAGGCGATGCGTGTATACACACCACCAAACATAGTAATACGCACTAACGCACCGACTCTGCGCTCTCTTGCTCGTATAGAGGCTTAAAGTTTACGATTGTACGCGCGAGGAGGTTAAAGAGAAAGAACGAAAAAAATAACGAAGAAGGTACGACTGTATGGTTATACGTCCGAGGTGCGTATACGCATAAACATGTACAGGAGACCTCTCGTACTTCGCCGCAGCTCTCTTTTATACACACACACACACACTCGAAACGAAAAAAAAAACATCGTCGAAAAAGCATGTGAATCGTGATGCAACTGGTCGTTCTATTGAGTAAGATTCCTGGCATGCGTATATATATATCGTCACTCGCCAGTTTTCCCGCGGAGTAATCCCACTGGCCCGTATACCTATACACACACACACACACACACAGAGTGAAAGAGAATCGATATCGAAGCAACAAGTTGGCGGGTTTCACCCATCGGTTGCTTGTGAATCATAACGAAACTGACGTACCAGCGTCACGAATATACTCGCGTTGCTTCTTTAACGAGCTCGACATCGTATATATTTTCGTTAAAAAAAGCATCGCGTTCAATAACGAGTATCGACATGCTAATATAATACACTGTGTGTGTAGCGAGGACGAGTATAGTCAGTAGTAACAGTCGAAACCGATAAGCCCATCGACCACCACGTGCGTTTTGTTGATGCACTTGTCTCGTGCGCCGCGGCGACTCACTTTCGTGTCTACACACAGCTGCTATGCCACTATAATACTTCTATGACTGCTGTTGCTCCCATTCAATGTGTATAAGATAACGTCGCGAGTGTATTATAATATAGGTATGTATAGACTCACCTCTTTAGTAACGTTGTCGCGCCGGTCAACACCTAGATTAATCCCAACAGATCTGCTCACCGTCGTTCACGAGCTGTAGGCAATTTTCTCGCAGCAGGTCCCTCGATTCCAACGATCTCTTCTTCCACAGCTTGTAGCAGAAGCACAGAGAGCTGTCAACGAAAGCGCAAAGAACGAAAATGCAGGAGCCGAAGTAAAGGACGCGTCACACGGAGAAGCCCGCAAAGCTCGTGCACGTATATACGATACACAAGTTCCGAGGAGATCTCGGCCCCTCGACGACGCTGGCTCGTGTACGACTCTCGACTGGCGGCGTGCTCTCTCTCTCTTTCGGTGTACAACACGCTCACCGCGCTGCGCCGAGCAAGGAGATGCACCGCCACTTGTGCACACACACACACACACGCGCGCGCGCGCAACAGATATACGACGGCACACGAACTGCAGTTGTGGTAGTGGTGAGAGCCGAGCGAGCAAGAGAGAGACGGTGCACTGACACAGAGCTGGCGGGCTTGTCCAATGGCGCGGCGTCTTTGTTCCGGTGCAACGAGCGCGTGGCCTGTACTGACGCGCTCTGGGCTTCTCTCTCTCTCTCTCTCTCTCTCGTGGCGTGTTTGCTCCGTTAACCCAGCCAGAGAGAACCGAACACGGTATATACTTACTGCCCTGTGAGTTGTGCGCGCTGTACGGACGACCAGAGAGACAGAGAGAGAGTGACGAGTGGAAGGCGGCATGTGCGGCGGCGGCGGACGACCAGAGAAAGAGAGGGAGAGAAAGGGAACCGAAAGCCAAGGGAAGGAGGATGAGTCAAGAGAGACAGAGAGAAAGAGGAGAGAGAGAGTAGTGACCGATAAAAATAGAAAGAGAGATAGATGAGAGATGGTGATGTGTGTGTGTGTGTGCGTGTGTATTGTGTGTGTGTATAGGTGCCAGAAGAGCGGGTGTCAGTATTTGTTGGGTATAAACAGAGTGGATTCGAGAAGGGAGGCACACACAACAGCTGACACGCTCTCTGTGCAGCAGCGTATGTATAATACTATATACATACCGGGAACCAAAGGTGCGGAGAAATGAGGAAAAGGAGCTGATGTGTATGCGTATTATTACTGTTATGATTAACGAGCCGCTAATTTATCGCTTTATTTTTTTGCACACCAGCCTACTATACTATATATACTCATTGTTTTGACTCGCACGCGATATATATATACATACATCAGCGATCGATGAACGATCCCCTCTGGCTTTTGTGGGCGCAGCGGAGTGCACCGCACTTTTAAATAGGCGGATTGAACTCGCGTGAACCGAACCTGCGTACAGCCTCGACATTGAGCTTCGCGCGCTCGTCTCGCCTCGCTTCTTTTATATATAGGTATATATATACATTGCCGCGATCGTGTGACTCGCCGCTTCCTCTCGACTAACCTACATCTTTGATGTTTTTGTAATATTGTGTATTTCGTGACTCGAAGTATATGAGAGTATACTCGTGCATTCCATGAGTAGGATGATAAAGTTAAGGTTAAAACGATGTGTTCTTTTTTCTTTGTTTTTCGATGAATTCTTTTTTATCGTGCGGAATTGATGTGTGTTTTCTTTCGATGGAAAGGAAATTGATTAAAATAAAATGGATCGTGCGCAATTTCTATTACGGCGCAATTATTGATGCAGTCCGCTGCTTTTACAATGCAAAATGTATGATGTATACATATATCACAATCGCGCGTCTTACTTTTTCCGAGAAAGAAAGTTTCATGATCATGAATCACTCTATATATATATGCGCTTTTATCGAAATTCTACAATGCAAACGCTAATGAGATATACTTAAGACTGGGGTAATAAATAGTTGAAGTTAAATACGTAATGCTGTATACGGTATATGCATTACGTAGTTATTGTAGCGGTAAAGCTTTGTGGATCGTGAATTATTTTGAACAATAAAATAAAATCAGTAATTGCGATGACCTATAAGTTTTTTTTTTTATCAAATTTTTCCCATTAATCAACAATAGGTCCCAAGATAGAGATTTACGAAACTTTAAGTCTTAAAACGAAAAATATAAACATGAATTTTGTTTTGGCTGCTGGAAAAAAGTGATAATTTTCAATTTACGGAATTGCAATAGTCAGTGATGATCTTGAGGTGACTAGTTTTATTATGTAAACAGTTAACAATACTTAAAAACACTTGGAATTTTGCAAATTGAACTACCTATATCTTACAAAGTTTTACCTAATTTATTGAAGATTTCTTGATGATGTCACCAACATAAACACCAAACATTATTGAAGTACTTTAAAAAAGTCGCGTTATAATACTAATGTGACATAATTTTTGGAGATGCTGTAGCTATTTGAATTTTACAGATATGGCAAAAATTCAAAAAGTTTACAAATGAAACATACAGTGTTCAAAGTATCTAAATATTTAATTAACCTTTTCGCTCCGGGGATTTTCCCTTTAACATTGACCTCGCATTTTAGCTGAATTTCATGACTTAAGTGAATGATATTCTTATGACAAGTCGCCACACGGAGTGCTGGTCCATATATGGATCACTCCCGGAGAGAAAATTAAGGCTAATGTAAAAAATTATAAGTGAAGGTTTAAGAGCGCTTTTCGATGTTTTTTGATGTGCTGATTACAATAAAAATAGTGAAAAAAATGTCAGATTCATATTTGACCTTGAACTTTGAAGGTCAAATAAAGAAAATGCGTATTTGAGCTTGAAAATTGGTATACCTATGTTTTACGAACCGCTAAATACGATAAAAATAATAAAAAAAGTTCTAGTCACCTCATGAATTTTGAAGGTCAAAGAAGTAACCAGGATTTTTTTCAATATTTTTCCTAAATTTAGTGCATTAAATTGACCTTATTAACATCTATTACGTTCGCTTTTCTTGTTAGTCCATATATGAACCAGTCCCGGAGCGAAAAGGTTAACTAAGAGTTCGTTTTTTTCCCAATCGATATTGACTTGAAAATTGGTAAAATTTTATGCTTTGACCAAAGAAAGTTATTTTTATACCGTTTCGACACGCGATGTGAATATCAAGATCTTTAAATACATTATAATATTATCTCATATATTTTTTTAAAAATTATTTTCATTCAAGTATTTCAAGTGCAGCTGAACCAATTCTGATCAAGAGATTCAAGTGAAAGTGCACCATAAATAGGTTCTTCGAAGTGGAAATTATTTCGGTATATTTTTTTTAAAAATTTGTTCTGAAAATAAAATAAACAAAACTTTAATACACTGCAACTTCGTAGCACTTGGAGGCCAAAAACGATTTTCGCTAAAAAAAATCGGCTAATTTGTTATTGTAAAATTAATAATTATTAAAAAAAAAAGCTCCCAGGGATACCTGGTAAATTATGTGAAAAAGTACTGTGCACAATTTCAACCAACGATTGATCCAGTAGGTTTTGAGTTATGGTGTACACGGACTTCAAAAATAATAAGTTTTAGAAAAACGCATAGAACCCGGCCTCGTGCAGGCGAAAAATCTAGCAACGTCGCATTCTCAACGTCGTTTGCAGAGCAAGTTTGTTTACTTCGCGAAAGTGTGCCGAAAGAGAGGTTACACTCAATTATAGAGTAAAGAGAATGTAGAATTTAATAGAAATTAATAGAATTTTTAAAAAACAAAATTTAAAATGTTCTAATAATCTTTATTTTTTATTATAAGAGGTGAAATAGTTTATATTTATTCTTTATTATTGGCATGTACCAATTTAAAAAACATATTTATAAGTGTTATT
>UELV01181663.1:12999-30764 GCA_900490015.1 Megastigmus stigmatizans
ATTTTCTTTGTCCTACAAACGAATTTCATTTTTTCATTAGTAAAAAAATTAATGTTTATATTTTTTTTTATTTATCATAATCTACATTTATAAAAGGAACTATTATCTTCAATATAACTTATTGTTTTTGTACGCTTTATTATCCTATATTGTATGCTCAACATATGGACTGCGACGAGGACTGCGACGTTGCCAAGTTTCGAAGATTACTATATATAGCCTTTCATAACCAAACGTAAAATCCGTCAAATTGTGATTTTCAGATAGCTATATCTTTGAAGTTAGTATCGCAAGCCCTAATTATTTTTTTGCGTATCTATTCCTTTTTGAGTCTAGTATAACATACTAGTTTTTCAAAAAATTTTAGGCAAAACTCAATTCATATTACAGGAATACTTGTCCCTATTTCATGCTCAGCCTATGTTTCCCACGTTAAAAGTCGAAACATTGACATAAAATTGCTTGTATAATATTCTATTTTGGGATTGAAAATTAGCGCTAATAAGTGTGTATAATATTTCTTTAGACTGTGCCGGAATACTCATCCACTAATCCAACATTCATAAATTTTGAAATAGATCTTGTACTCCAATTGACAAAACTAGAATAAAAAAAAGGTTTGAAAATTATCTTGTCGCGCGTAGCACAGATTCCCCGATAAAACATAAAAGCGATACATTTTGAAGCTCATAATGTTTACTTATTGCTCATACTTTTTGTCATAAAGACGCTGCTGGAGAAATTATTCAACTCTGACCGACTTCTTCACCTTCAAGCGAGAAAAAGCATACTAAAAAATAAAAGGAAAAAAAAGAAACCAAATCCCCTTTCCAGTCAATATACGATCTTCCTTTCCATCGCAAAAAGTGTCAGCCCATATACCACCGCAACGCGGCGGGTTATCGTTCGGCTCGAATCGCGCCAGATTGGCCGCAGTTACTAGAGCATGTATACCTAAATCCTTTTTGCATCGCTAAAATTTACCGCGGACACAACGCTATTCTTTTGTTATTCAAAACCTCTCGCCGCATAAATTACCATAATCACGATAATCGCGAACAAAAAAGGAAACATCGCATAGAGCCATAGCAACACGTGGTGTGTGCGCAGTATTCTACTGCATTACCGCGAGCAGAGAAACACTACGCACCACGTGATGTGTACAAGCAGCGGTGCGCGCAGTGAATAAAAGTGCACCGTGCGTATATTTCTCGTGGCGGTGGCCGAGAGTGGCTCGGAAAAATAAAGGCGGTTTTATTCTATAAATATAAATGCCGAGCCGAGAGAGAGATGGAGGAAAGAGGAGAGAGAAAGAGGAAAAAAGTGCGCAGCTCGCTCGCGGAGAGCAAGAGACGCATACGCACGTGGTGCAGCAGCAGCAGCAGCAGCGGCCAAGTGTACAATAACGTCCGATGATGACGCGTGTTCAGTTCGAGAGAGAGAGAGAGAGAGATGAAGGGAAAAGATCACCTCGGCGACGGTGCAGCGCAGTGAGAGAGTATATTGACATTGCGCGTCCTCGCGCGTCCCATCGATGATAACGACCCCGAGAAAGAGAGAGAGAGAGGAACAGACGCGCGGCGCTTGAACAAAAAAAGAAACCGCGCTCTCGGGCCGCGCACAACAACCACGAACAAAAGGTTCTTCACTTCGCGAATTTATGTATATATGCGCATTATGCGCCCGCAGCTCTCGCGCGAGACCATCTCTCTAGCGCGCGCGCTGCTAATTTTACGTGCCGAGGACGAGGAAGAAGCGCAGAGAGAGATAGAGAGAGACTCCGAGTACAGAATTATTATACATTCTAAACGAGAATAAACCGCGTCGATTCTCGAGGTCTTTTATTGTTTTACCGGCTCTCTTTCTTCCTTCTTTTTTTCACCGGCGACTTTGCGGTCTTTTTTTAGATGCTCCGTTCGCGCCACACTATGTCCTTGAGAATTTTGGGATTAAAATGCCCTGAGATTATTTTGAAGCGCGTGTATATGTATTGGCGCTGTAATTAAGCGATGATGGAGCAACCGAAGATGAGAGCAATTAACGTGCGGCTTATCGCATTTTTTGGACGTATGTATATGCTCCTGTTGCGTACACTAAATGAAACTTTAATAAATATAATCGTATAGAAGTTTGATGGAAATTCTTTTTCCTTTTGAAAGATAATTGCTTTCCCGCATGGTATAGCGGCTTCCTAATTTTTGAAATGAATGAATGTACGGCGAGCTCGGATATTACTGCTTATGAATCTATAAAATCTTTAAAAGAATTCATCATTTTTAGTCTCGAAAATGAAGTCACTTAAATATATATATAGGGATTATAGTGAATCAATGATTATTTACTTAGTAATACGATGCAGACCTTGAACAAGGAAAAATTTGCCCTGAGAAAAAGTTGGATTTACATCCAACCTGATCTTCCAACTTGATTCCTTAAAAGGTAACACTATAACAAGGATAAGATTAAGGAAAATGTTCTGGAAATCTTAAAAAACGCCATGTCAAACCATTATATTCAATGCTATTTATGTATGGTGGCTTGATCAAATATAAAATTAAAATGCGTTGAATCCCATCAATTTCACGAATTATGTATATAGCATATATTTTTTACTCTTTTATCATGTGATCGCAGAAAGAATTAATATATTGATATGCAGACCTATCTTTATTTATTAAGGAGAACTTATTATTTATTTAATTTTCATTTACTTTTAATTGAATTTTTTCTTAAGTTTTTTTAATAGTTGTATAAGTTATGTGAAAAGCTCACACAGGATAAATATTTAAACGAAAATAAAAAATTTTATGAATAATAAATGTTATACATTACCAAAACTTTCGCTAGTTAATACTAATCTGTATAAGTTATCCGGCCTTGCAGTAATTCCGGTTTTCTGCTGACGTACATAAGTAATTTTGATTTTAGTAAATAAACACACAACACATCAAACTGTATAAGACTTCGATTTCAAGCTATATGTATATTTTTTGTGATACAGCACTTATACAGAACTTTCATAAATCTTCTATAGGTATATGTAGACACTTTTCATAACCAAAATAAAGTAAGGCTATACTTATATAAATTTAAATGGTTTTTTATTTTGATAAAAACCCGTATCTTAATTCTTCGAAACTGTAAAACTAGATAGATCGATTACGGAAATGATTTACCTAATTATTGGATTATGACTTTCGGTTGCAGAATTATTGAGCTTCGCAAACTATCTAAATTTAAATCAGTGAAGAATTCACTGATTTCGGTAGTGGACGTCCATTTCACTTGATATTACATTTCAATTTGAACTAGTAATATACACTATTATTTTTGACTTATTTAAAGTTAAAATGTGACTCTAATAAAGCTTTTAAAATTTTTAGGCTTAGAAATACATATCGCAAGTACTTAAGATACAATGGAAAAACATTTAGGCAATTGAGTGTGATATGGTTAGGTTTGAACGAAAAGTAGTGTGCCCCTCTATAGTGGATTCTGCTCCTGAAAGAGTTAAATGACGATGGTTAAAATTAATTCTTGATTTTTTGGTTATTCGTATCGCGCAGTTACTCATCACTCAAAATCCATTTTGAATTATCCACGTATAACGGTGTCTTGTCTCGGAGATGAAAATGCATATACTCGTAAAGAACAAATTAACAGTTATGGCATTGAATACTTGTGAATTTTGCGCCTTGAAACATCGTACGTGAATAATTCAAAATGGTTTTTGAAGTTGGTAACGAGTATTATTATAATATACGTTACGTATACTTGTAAATATTTAGTTCTGATATGTTAGAGCACAGATCAGCCCACATAAAAACGGTTAGTATCTTAATTAAATACATCGCATAAAGAATAACTAACATATTGCCAACATATCGCAAAGCTATTACCAAGCTATTGGAAGTCTTTCATATAGGTGCCACAGCATAATCTATTGACAATATATTGGAGGAAGTATTACCAAAATATTGGTGATTTTTTAAAATCCAAAATATTTACGTTATAATTTACTACTATTAAACGTTATTTAACGATGATATGTTGTTATATGTATACCAATATTTCAGTTGTCGAGAGTCACCAACATATTGGCAATTCTTCTCCCAATATATTGATAAATTTTTTGGATTTCAAAAAATTATTAATTTTTTGGCGATACTTCCTTGAAACATCGCCAATAGTTCGATAATAGTTTTGTTGTATGTTGGCAATGTGTTGTTAACCCTTTCTGCAATGTATAATCGTTCCGCGGGGGAGGAGAACGGCCTCTTTCTATTTAAGTTTTACAAATGTATTGACCGTTAGGAGAATGTGCAGGGCGAAGCACTTAGTTTTGATTTTATCTTGACGAATGGCTATACCACTACCATGTAACGCTTTAATATTACATTAAACATTTTAAGCCAGAATAGGGAAGTATAATATTGTTAATTCGAAATATCATGCTATACCACTTATTATTAAAAATTATGTTCGCGTTTGATCAATGTAGCATTTTCGTCTTTACTTAAAGAAAGCGTAAATACTTAACGATGCGTATGGATTTACATTTAATAGTCCTTATTTCAAAGTTTAGGGCCAATTTGCTAAACTTACACGTGTATACAATTATGTCCAGGTTAACCCAACTTATGTCCAACAAAGACGACCACTTCTTTTACGATTATGCCCGACATAATAAAAGAAGACGTCTAGACCGTCTAGACGTACGGGTACCTATTTTCTGGAATTTTCAGAACCTTTGGTGAATTCCTTGTCAATTAAGAGTTGAAATTAACTTAAGTAGGATTACTTAGAATGTTATAACACTAGTTAAAACGCAAATTGTAGTATTTATTTTTACTTGGTATTTTATTATAATCGTTTTCTATCGATTGTTTATTTTATTTCATCTGTATGATGTATACCTTATGAATTAAAATAATTTAAACTGTAAAAGTTCATACTCAATTATTATTCTGGCAAAGTAATAATTTGCTTCAGTTAATATTTTGATAATGTGGTATCGATTCTTTAGGCGGAAAATCAATGCATACGATTTGGAACAAAAACACTAAGGAAGTTTAATTACCTGTTTTATCGCAGATTTACGATCTCATTGATGTGATGGCAAGACTTAAAATTCGTATTTTTCCCTTATGCAGATTTAAGTTTTTCAATACAGGAAAAAAGCTTTATGTTATTTTAGAATTAATTTGATTGAAATCTTGAATTTGAAGAATAATAATAAATAAAAAACGAGAATTGTCCTCGGATATGCCACCTATACAATAAATAAAAATTTAAAATTTCACAAAATATAGCTTGTTTGGAACGCTTCAGTTATTAAACCTCATTATAAATGGAAAAATCCAAAATAATCGCAAAACTCGTGGGAATAAAAATATAATTCTCTCGAAATAAAATTGCGGGTATTGGTAGCGCTCCCGATGGCAAATTTTGGGATTACTCAAAACTTTAGTTACTTTTACTGGATAATAAAATGAGATTCTGCAATGTCGATAAATGCGCATTATTCGTAAAATAAGTTTTATATTATGAATGTTGTATTGTTTATAATAAATTAATAATGATTTTTAACAATTAATATAATTATAAATAACTTGTGTAGACCACTTTTTATTTACGTCGATAAGTTTGATTTAAACTCTTGAGGTGTCTTGCGATATAATTTTCTGTTCCCTGATGCATTTTTGTAAATGTTTCTTACACTTTTTTTTACCCATCTTTCCATTTATTTCCTCTTTTTTTTCTAGTAACTGCCCTATTTATATCATCTTTTCTTGTTTTGTATCTATTTTTTAATTACTCATATCTATGAGTTTTTCAAAATTTTAAATATTTATTTCCTGCTTGCATCTTTTCTATCCCCTATTTTTTATTTTCTTTTCATCTAAAATATTGAATATAATTTTCTAATAATTTCTGTTCTTTTACTGGTATTTCAAAATTGAAAAAACTGTACGTAATACGGCGTTAAACTGTCCGTACATCTGATTATAGACGTGATAACGTTGCCTTTTTTTAGATTAAGATGTCACCAAAAATGGTTATTTGCAATTGCTATACTTTAAAATTAGAAAGACTACTTACGTCGACTGACCTCTACATAAACTAATAAATATATTTTTATCGGTTTTACAGTCTCTTAATAATAGTGGCAATCATATTTGCCTTGTTTAAAGTATTTTTGGTGGTGGGGTGCAGTCGGATTGTCCTTCGCTATAACAGGGTTTCTTTCAGATTTTAATTAATTTACATTTATTACAGATTCTACGGGGGTGATTTTAAACAAAGGCAATCTGATTGCCACTAGTATTAAGAGACTGTAAGACCGATAAAAATATATTTATTAGTTGATTATACTTTGTTAAAATTAAGCTTCTCTTAAAAATACAAAGTAATCGCAAATCAGCTTATATTTTTTACCTCCGGTATATTCTTACTTTTCAAAAATATGTTCGATCATTTCCTTTGTCATTTCGAAATTGCTTCATTTTCTTTATATTTATTTTTGTCAATACTCGTCGATTCTGCTCTCACATATCAATCTAAATCTTACAAATGTTATTCTTGCGCTTCATTTCACCTAATTGAATATCTGGCGTTCCTCATTTATTTTTACTTATCTGCATTTGTTCTTTTATGTCAACTCTAAACCTTTCTTTGTTGGATCATTCTATATGTTTCATTATTTTGTTTCTATCATTGCTTTCCTTTTTCTCTACACATTTGACATACTTGTTTTCTCCTTAACCGCTGCTAAATAAAAATTGAAGTTAATGTATTGTATATTACCGGATTCATCATAATATATTTTCTTCATAATCTTTTGAATATTTCCAATACGTTAAAATTGAAAATAAATAATAAATTGTGACAAAAATTCTCTTTAAGTCAGTACATATCATAACCGTAGCATCTTTCAAAATATTGTTTAAAACTCGCATGATCGTAATCTCATCAAAAAAACTTTGACAAAATGACAATTTAAAACTTTTGTAAAACAGTTTTAAATTGTACAGTTTAAATAAATGATCGAATTGTGTTCCTTAAAAGATGTAAGCATGTAGACATGAAAGAAAATTTTCCTTATAAGTACATTCCAGCGCATAAAGTACGCATTTCTCACCCGGGTGTCGCGCTGGGAGAGAAAGGTGCACTTAGGCACTGGTACGACAGAAAAATAGTATATGCACCACGGGAGAAAAATTGACTAGCTTATAGACCTCGTGTTTACCAATTTACATGAGTTCTGGGCTGTCCAAATTTTTTTCTTCTTAGGTACATAATACACTATATTTAGTTCAACCGATTTTCATCTTTACCTGCATGCTTTCAGCACCATTTTATCTTCTGGGGTTATCGTAACGTTTCATCTCGAATATTTTCTATATTTCTTTGGATACATTTAATTATCTGTATTTCTCTTTTGTATAAATAACCTGTATATGTATATTTGCCATTTTAAGACTCGGATTTCCTGTAATTAATTTAACAATTATCTGTATTTATAGCATAATATGTTCTACAGGTAGGTATACTTTTTTATTATCTCCATATTCCATACTTTATGTATTATTATAAACATCACACGTTGTCTACAAATAAATACATTTTGTATTTAAACAGATAGTTAACACAGCTTGCTTTTTTAATAAGTATTATACCATTACAAAAAAAGTCATTTAATATTATTCAGCAAAATTGATTGTTGATTATAAGATGTTTCATATTGAGAATAAAATGCAATTTTTAAGGGGATGTGCGACCCTCGGAAAGATTCCTACCTAACCAGTAGTGTCCGTAATTTCGTATTGAACAAAATATATACATCGAAATTTTCGAGGAAAAAAATCTCCAAGAATTCTGCATGGAATTTTATGAAACTGCAATGACATAATGTTTACATCATTTCTGAGGTCGTAACAGAGCGTTTTTTCCGAAAATTAATAGCTATCTTTATATATTTTGTTCAATACGAAATTACGGACACTACCGGTAAGGTAGGAATCTTTCCGAGGGTCGCACATCCCCTTAACAATAAAATATTTTCTGCTATGTGTATAAGACCACATAACCACAAAACGCAAGCATACGTAAAATAAAATGCCATATTACGAACCTAAATAAAGAAATATTTGAATTCATTCCTTATTTATATTTAAATACATTATCCATCATTTACTTTTAAAATAGTATTTTTATTTTTTTAGAACATTTATTAAACTCATAGCAATCACAGTATAGTATTGTACAGACACACTGTGCATCACTTATTAGTCGAGTGTATGTTAACATATGTATTATTTACATATGCATGTTTAGTAAGTAAAACGCATGCGCAGAAGATCTGACAGCAAAAAATGATCATTGTTATTCATGATGCGCATGCGTCATAATAAAGCGCGATAAAAACATTTGATTTAAATTTGTAATTCATGAAATATAATAACTATAAAATAACATTCGTGAATACTGGTTCACGGATGATCGATATAATTATTAATTTTATTTCACAGTTTGTATAAGAATATAAAAATCTCAATATCAAAACTTGGTTGAATCTTAACTAGGTAAATAGCCTATATAATATTTGCCTACATTCAATACACTCCTGTGAAATGTATCTATGATAGTATTTTATATGTCGTAGCATAAATCATATGTCATATAAGAGAGATCAATTTATATCTGCACCACAATTACATTCAAAGACTATATTTTTACGTTCTTATTTGCAAAGAGTATAAATGTTTCCCACAAAAAATTTAATTAATTAATATATTCGATACATTTAAGTATGCCAGAAACAAGGCAACCGCAAAAAATGAGAAAATTGTTGTTGATTTCAAACGATATTTTTTAGCCACGCACAGGAAGTAAATATGTATGATCGAAAATTAAGTTAATTTAATAATGTTCTATGTATCTATGACCAGAGATTAGTACTCAGCTATGACGTATGTATAAGTTGTTACTACATACACTGAATACATATTTTACTCCCAAGTTTCATTTTGCAATGCGATAACGCTGATGACCTAACGACCACAGCAGAATATCTTTATATTTGTATTTTATGTATTCATTCAAACGTAAATTGAAAGTTTTAAATAACACAAAGTGGATAATATGACAATAATACAATGATAAGAACTTTATATCAAATTGTCAATAGATAAAATTAGACCTGTGACATTAAAAAATAAATTGTTAATATTGTATTAACAAGTGTTCAAACTTATATTAAGTTTTAATATAAGTAAAATTAGTTAAAGTAAGTAAAATTTTAAGTAAAATAATTAAAAATAGATCAAAGTTATACGGCTAGACTGTTTGTAAACATAAACTAATAATATTAGACATAAAATACACAAATAACAATGTTGTGTATAAAAAACATAATTTTGTACGATTTGATAGTTTTTAAAGGGTTTCAAAAGTTAATCAAAAGTCAGGCTTTCAGCAAGCTGTATACGATCATTTTATCAAAGCTAGAACATTTATGATAATTAGAATAATTAAAAAAATAATGACTTGAAGAAGTGTTGGAATGACTTATTATTCTTATATTAATTGTCGTTACGAAGTCAAGTAAATATGCATTTTTTGTGCAAAATTATTTTCTTGATTGTGAGAAAACGATATCATGTAAATAACAAGCTCGGACATCGACAGATTGTTACGAAATCGTATATAAACCCCCGCGAAGGAAGATTGACTATATACATATTGTAAGTCACGTGACGCAGTAATATTGAGAAATCTTTTTACCCCCACCTAATAACATCGTCGTTTAAAGATGTATTTTCCATATGAAATCAGTCTCCGGTTTGCTTTGCTCCAAGACGATTCCATGGCTGAGATCTGACAACGCTGCAGACCCCACGGATTTTGTACGTTATACATTGTATATAGAACGTTGGTAAGTATAGTAGAAGTCGCTTGCACGCACCTGTTGCATTCGTTACTAAAAAAGTATTATATTTCGTACCTCGTTCGCGAGATCTCATGTCATATACGGCATTTTCAGAAATTTCCGATTTGAAAAAAAATCAGTAGTGCCACCATCGGCTAGCGGTGCCTGTTGCTGCTGCTCATTCTTTATTTGCTAGGCGCTGGTGTTACATCGCAGAGATTATAGAGGTTGCGCATAATAAGTGTTCAGGTGATAAATATATATTTTTATTACAATTAGGTGGATGGGCACATATTCATAGGCGTCAAGTGAATAGGATTTATTTTTTGAATTGAGGATACGATAAATATGTGATGAGTGACGGATAGAGTGACCTGTACCTACTGCATCGTTATTTATCTCGTACGCAAAGGGTTTTTTAGATTCCATTATTTTCTGTCAACCGTTGAAATCTTTGAACTGTATCACAGTCAAATAATTCATTTGTTTCGAGTACAACTATATTTGGTCAAATTCGTAGTTCGAGCATAGAACTTTGTGGTATCAGTATTATTTTGGCGGGTGCAAAGTACCGGCAAAGTGCACGTGGTTTTTCCAACTTCTATTATCGATAGAGTTAAACGTAAATAGCAGCGTTTTTATGAAGTGAATATTCAGATTTTATTCTATAAAAACTTGTTCCCTTGAGGTGAGCAGCTTCAAATTAATGCAGTGAATTAAACGATCTTACCCATAATATGATAGAATAAATGAACTTCGATGTCTGAAGTAAATAGGTTTTAATAAGTGAATAATAAAATTGAAGTAAAATAAACTTAAAATAATTGTTTTTTTTTATTTTTAATATTATTAATAGACTCAAGATAATTATACATTGTGAGATTAAGGAATTTTCTTATTACTATATATTGATGATTTTAATGAAATATTAATAATAATATAGGAATAATTTACATGCACAATACAAATCATGAACAGTTATTAACAAATAATTATAATTTTTCAGAGTTGAAAAATGATTGGGGATCATTCAATATTAGTAGTTGGGAGTGGAGGAAGAGAACATGCGATATGCTGGAAACTTGCGCAATCAGAGCATGTAAGTTTTTATGTGTTTATATCATTGGATAAACATATTATTTATAGTACTATTTTTGATGCCTTATATTTCAATTCAGGTTAAACACATTTATGTAGCACCAGGAAATAGTGGTATTGGTCAAGAAAATAAAGTAACATTGGTTCAACTTGATGTTAAAAATAACAAGGTAAAGAATTTAATGTATATTTCCAAGTATATTTTGAGATATTATTTATCTTCAAATGTAAGATAACAAATTTTTACACATAAGAGACGAATCATCTCATGTAATAGATATTTACTATAATTGTTTCAAAATTTATTACTTTTCATGTAATTATGAAAGTATAAAATATTTAAATAATTACTAATATGATCTTAATACAAAGTTGAATAACAAAGTTGAAAATATTTAAAAAAGGAAACCGTAAGCTTATTTTCCAAACTTTTAAAAGTATCCTCCCATTCTTTTAAAAATCAATTTGAACCTATTTTATATAAAATTAATAGTTATTAACTCAAATTGTCTTTGTTATTCAATACTGCAATAAATAATTATTAGAATAGGTATTCAATAAAATGTATCATTAGTTTGTTATAATTGGCTTGAAATTTTATCTATAATTAAATATTTAAGACATTTATTGAATTTTTTTAGGAAATCTGTGACTGGTGCAAAAAGAACAATGTGAGTATGGTAGTTGTAGGACCTGAAGACTATTTAGCTCGAGGACTTGCAGATGAATTAAAAAAAAATGGTATCCCATGTTTTGGACCTCAAAAAAATGCTGCATGTATTGAGGCAGATAAAGATTGGGCGAAAGCATTTATGGATCGTCATAACATTCCAACTGCAAGGTGGAAAGGATTTACAAACAATGAAGAAGCTAAAAAATTTGTGAAAGAGTAAGTTCAACTTATTTGCTAATAAAATTTTGGACATCAGAGAAAGTAATCAAAATATTTTTATTATAGAGCACCTTTTCGTGCCTTAGTTATAAAAGCCGCAGGCTTAGCAGCTGGAAAAGGTGTTGTGATTGCTAAAGACAATGATGAAGCCTGCCAAGCCATTGATGAAATATTGAAGGACAAGAAATTTGGTTCAGCTGGCGATACAGTTGTTGTTGAGGAATTGTTAGAGGGAGAAGAAGTCTCTATGCTAGCATTTACTGATGGTAAGATTGAAAAATATAGTACATTTAGATCTTATAATATTTGGATAATAGTTTTTAAAAATTTTACAATTATGCATATCAATACTTGTTATTATTTTAAAATAACTTATGTATTTTCTTTACTTGAATTAGGTAAAACTGTAGTGAGCATGGCTCCAGCACAGGATCATAAAAGAATTTTCGATGGAGATCAAGGTCTGAACACTGGTGGAATGGGTGCATATTGCCCTTGTCCTCTACTGACTCAAGAAGAATATGAACTTATGAAAATTGAAGTTCTTCAAAAAGCTGTAAATGGTTTGAGAAAAGAAAATATACCATTTGTTGGAGTTCTATATGCAGGTTTAATGCTTACTCCAGATGGTCCTAAGGTTTTGGAGTTCAATTGTAGATTTGGTGATCCAGAAACACAAGTTATTTTGCCTTTGTTAAACTCAGATCTGTTTGTTATAATGAAAGCATGTTGTGAAGGAACTCTGGGTCAACAACAAGTTTCGTGGAGAGAAAATATTTTTGCAACTGGAGTAATTTTAGCATCTCGTGGTTATCCAGAATCATCATCAAAAGGTCAAGTTATTAAAAAAGTTGAAGAAATAACTTCTAGAGCTGATCATTTTATTTTCCATAGTGGAACAAGTGTATCATCTAATGGAGAATTATTAACAAATGGTAAATATTATGAAATAAACTATCTGTAAATAAATAATAATGGTTAAACAATATTTTATTTCAGGTGGTAGAGTGATAATTGCAGTAGCATTAGCTCCCTCATTAGCACTGGCAGCTGCTAAAGCTACAGCAGCAGCTCGTCACATTGAATTTGATGGCAAGCAATTTAGAACAGATATTGCTCATAAAGGAATTGCAAGGTTTTAAGACGTTACAAATAATTTCTATAAAAACCTTTAATATGTTTTTTCATAGTTTCAATTTTTCAGATCTATTTTGCAACATGGTCAAATGACATATAAGAGCAGTGGAGTAGATATTCAAGCTGGTGATTCATTAGTTTCTGTTATTAAGCCAGCAGTCTCTTCTACTAAACGAAGTGGAACACTTGGTAGTATAGGTGGATTTGGCGGCTTATTTGATACAAAGGCTGCAGGTTATAAGGATCCACTTCTTGTTTCTGGAACTGATGGAGTTGGCACAAAATTAAAAGTAAAATTTCTTCGTATTCATTTTAGTTTATAAAAAAATCCATATTCAATTTCTAACTAAACTTATATTTCAGATTGCTATAGAATGTAAAAAACATGATACAGTTGGCATTGATTTAGTTGCCATGTGTGTAAATGATGTACTAGCGCATGGTGCAGAGCCTCTATTTTTCCTTGACTATTTTGCATGTGGTCGACTAGATGTTGGAACAGCAGCTAAAGTTGTCAATGGTGTAGTTGAAGGATGCAAACGTGCAGGTTGTTCTTTGGTAAGATATAATAATTTTGCCCCTTAATACACAACTTTAACATAAAATTTACCGAATATTGCTTTAATATACTTAGGTTGGTGGAGAAACAGCAGAAATGCCAGATATGTATGCAGATGGAGAATACGATTTAGCTGGTTTTGCAGTAGGAGCTGTTGAAAGAACCGACTTATTACCAAGAAGTGGTGAGATAAAAGAAAATGATGTTGTTATTGGCTTAGCATCTAGTGGTGTTCATAGCAATGGTTTCAGTTTAGTGAGAAAAGTCCTAAAATTAGCAGATAAAAAGTATTCAGATATTGCACCATTCTCAACTATGGGAAAAACTATTGGTTAGTTAAATACAAAATAACAATAGTAGTCAATTTAAGAATTTAGTCTATTTATATTATTTACATATTTCAGGCGAAGAGTTACTGGAACCTACAAAAATTTATACAAAAACCTTGATTCCTGTATTGCGATCAAATTTAATCAAAGGATTTGCTCATATTACTGGTGGAGGTCTAACCGAAAATGTTCCCCGAGTTCTTCCAGATGGAACGGGTGTAACTTTAGACGCAACAAAGTGGAATGTCCTTCCAGTTTTTAGTTGGCTAGCTACAGCAGGCGGAATTGGAAAATACGAAATGTTAAGAACATTTAATTGTGGTATTGGTGGTATCCTTGTTTGTTCTCCACAACACAAAGACAAAGTGTTAGACCTTCTTAAATCAGAGAATCCTGTTGTTATTGGAGAAGTAAATTCTTTACAAGGTAAATTTTTAATAAAATAACTTTCCAATTTACTGATATAGAAAGTTAAGTATACAATACAACTATCATTATTTGTATGAAATAGAAAATCAACCAAGAGTCGACGTAAAAAATTTTGAGAAAGCTGTTGAATCTGAAATGAGAAAGCATGTTCGTCCATTGATGGAAAATTTATCAAAACCTTTAAAAAAAGTAGGAGTTCTAATATCAGGTAGCGGTACAAATTTGCAGGCCTTAATTGATGCTACGCAAGATCCAACACAGCATATTGGTGCTGAAATTGTCTTAGTTATTTCGAACAAAAGTGGAGTAGAAGGATTACGACGAGCTGAAAGGGCAGGAATAGCAACAAAAGTAAGATTTTGTATTTTAATTTAGCTCTCAACTGAAGGAAATAATAGTTCATTTTTTATATAAGAATCATTATATATATTTTAGTAATCTTATCCTAAATTAAACAATTATTTATTTCGTAATTTTTATCTAAGTTTTATTATAAAGAAGATAAAACAAATTTTCTTCTTTTTTTTTTTAACGAAAAAAATACTCCAGTCTTTTTTCAAATTATTTTTATGTGCATGTAAGCAGTACCTACTACAAATAAATGTTTGCAGGTCATTAAACACACTGAATATCCTACCAGAGAAGATTTCGACAAAGAAATGGATAAAGAGCTTGTAAAAGCTGGAGTTGAAATTATATGTCTTGCAGGATTCATGAGAATACTTTCTGTACCTTTTGTTAATAAATGGAATGGTGCTATGTTAAACGTCCACCCATCTTTGCTTCCTTCATTTAAAGGTGCAAATGCACATAAGGATGTCTTAGAATTCGGCGCTAGAATTTCTGGCTGTACTGTGCATTTTGTAGCGGTAAGATATTTTTAGAATAAAATTCTTTAGTTAATATGTAAAATAACTATAAATTTGTTATTGTCATTAAAATTTTTTCAATTTTTAGCCTGACATTGATTCCGGAGCTATTATTGAACAAGAATCTGTACCGGTTCTACCTAATGATACTATTGAAACTTTACAAGAACGTATTAAAGTTGCTGAACATCGAACATTCCCAAGAGCATTAAAACACTTGGCTACAGAGAGAATACGACTACGAGATGACGGTTCGCTTGAATGGAAGTATTAAAAAAGATCTGTTTCTGTACAATTTGTATATTTGTACAAATGATTTGTAATATAAATATTTTGTATATTTTTTTTAAGATTTAATGAAAAAAATGAAAGTTTGACTACTCAAAAATGTTAATGTATTTTTATATATTGAGTAAAAGAAAAACAATAAATTTTTTTTTCTTTTTTAAATTAATTTACTTAAAATTTGAAGTTATTTACATACATATATATTTACATATATTATTTACCAAAAATAGAAGTTATAAACTGTAACAAATTTAAATCTGATGTACTTCCTTGTTTTGGCGAACAATCCGTAATATTCAATTTACTTTTGACTGGTGGTGTATTAAGCGTTGTATCAGATAAAGACTTCAAATCGATTTGTAACATTTGTTTCTGTAATATAGGTACTAACAAGTTATATTTATCGATTTTTTTGTTAATATTTTTCACCGTTGTCATTGAATTTTGTAGCGTTATTTCCCAACTGTGTTCTTCCTTCTGTGATAGCGGTAAGTGACCTAATCTATTCCGAGCATCAATTAATTTTTTCTTTAGCTCTTCAGTATCTTCTCTTATTTCCTTAGAAAGCTGAATCCATTCTGGCGTAAATCCGTTATCTATCAGAACCTATTAATATTATCTTATTTTATAAATACTGTTAGTTAAGAATTTTCTTTATTGGGGATAGCTTGTGTACTATAAATAAGATTAAAACTCTCGTTTAATCTATTATTAACGCAGTAAATATAGTTTACTTTTATAATTCAGTTCTCTATAGCGTGTATATATATACATATTTGAGTCAGTTAAAAAATTAAAATTCGACTTTTAAAACGTCAGAATAAGAATGAAAACGAAACAGACCTGATTCAATTTGTGAGTAACAAAGTCCACGTAGGGATTCTGCGAGCATGCATTCTCTTTGAGCGGTTTGCCAATCCCTGGTAGATCTCTAAACTCCCCTTTGTTCATCGCCTCCTGAATGAGATCCTCGACAAGTCGATCCATACCGAAACGAGTCTTGACGTCCTTTGCACGCTGCTTGTCCATTCCGACGAGGGTGTTGCGCTCCTCCGCCTGCATCTTCTTTAACCTGTGCTCCATAACGTTCTCCATTGCCCTTTGTGCCCTCTCGGCTACATAACGGCGCTGTCTCATGCTCGGTGTGCCGATTCCTATATCGTGGGTCAAGTAATGCCGATGCTGGGGGGCTGTGTGCTGCAATTGAATATGTAACTTTCTCAATTACCATTTTGTGCTTACTCAATCGACATTTCAATTATTTATATTGTATTTCTACTAGCAATTTCCTTTTTTTTTATATATATATGCATTAATTCTGAAATTTTTTTAATTTTAATTGAATGCGAACCCGATCGAAACATACCTCGATATCAAATTCTTCGACTTGAGAACTTTGCTTTTCTCTCTCTTCAAATCGATTTCGTTGTATTTCTCTGTATGCATGTTCGATCTGTAAAATAACTTTGATTATTGACAAATAAATATTTTTAATGTTCTACTGTTCGACTGTAATATACTAACTTCGGTAAACCGGTTTGCACTTGCTTCTCTAGTACCGCTGTCTGGGTGAAAACGTTTAGCTAAATTAACAAAAGCTAATCTTAAGATTTCATCGTCACAATCTTCTGCCACTCCGAGTGTTTGGTAGGATTTCTGAAAATATAAAATATTGTGACCGATAAGTACTACTTTATGCACTACTTCGATGTATGCGCTCCAAGTTTCCAAGAATCAGTGTCGATACTACAAAAATCTTGATGGTACTTATTCTTTCATTTATTGAATATTATTCTAGTGTAGCTATTATTTTGAGGTATTGATTAGTACCTTAATGGCCAGCCGAGATTTTTTTTGAGTTGCAAAATATCTTGCGCTGCTCCTTAATTGACGCAAGGGAGATGCAGAAGATAACAATAGCATTTTTGATATAGTTTCCGATCACCTACAAGTGTTAAAAAAAGAATAACGTCAGAAATTTCAAATTTATGGCCTTGGCTTATATTTTATTATCACAGTTTAAAGGGTAAAAACTACTCAATTATTTTAAATAATAAATATTTATAAACGTTTACTAGTAAATACAATAGTATGCAATTACAGCAATTTTTTGAAAAGTAGTAGGGTAAACCGTCCAGTGCGTGACCGCCGACCAATGAATGACCACTAGACAAATAATTACAATTTAAAAATTTATGTATTATTATAAATGTATAAAAAAAAAAAGATTTAC
>UELV01181670.1:0-14182 GCA_900490015.1 Megastigmus stigmatizans
CCTTCGTTATATATATCGAAACGTCAAGGAGGAGGAGGAGGAGGAGGAGGAGGAGGACGGGAGCCGCTTGGTCGTTCGCGCGAGGCAAAAATTAAAATTCATCGGGCCGCGTCGCGCCGCGTAACGAGTGATCCCCGATTAAGCTTAACCAGACTTCTCTCCCTCCCTCTCGCCTCCCAGTCCCCACCCCCACCTCCTTTATGAGAGTAATAATTGCAAATTGCACTCGGAGCCGCCGCGCTCCTGCTGCCACTGGATTCATGTATAAATTAAGAGGCCGCGCCGCGCGCACGAGAGAGAAAGAGAAGCTACTCCTCGCCGCCTATCCTCTTCCATCTTCGCCTGCAGCGGCAGCTCTCTCTCTCTCTCTCTCTCTCTCTCTCTCTCTCTCTCTCCGACAGCAGCGTCCGTCTTTCTCTTTTAACCTTGCTTTTGCGCGCGTGTGTGTTTGTGTGCGTGTCGTCGCCGGCAGAGCTTATATCCTTCGGTAACGGACGATCATCGTCCCGGCGGCGGCTGCTGCAACGCGGAAGAACGGGAGTTCGAAAAGGAGATAGGCGAGGGAGGAAAGATTTAGAGGCCGCTTTAACGTTCTAAAGGGCCCCAGTTGTAAATTTAAATGGGCATACCTATCGCTAAAGCATTTTTGCCGTCGCTCCGTTATGTGCTACGCGGAACCGAAGAAAAAGGCCGCTATGTGTGTGTGTGTGTGTGTGTGTGTATGTGGAAGGCTGATGAGATTGTGGAATTCGCGACGGCCGAAAACGCGATTTGTAGTTGTCCCTCTTGCGAGCGGAGTGTACACGAATTTCCATGTTTACATTAACGTCCGCGCGCATGTATGCTTTATGCGCGATGGATGATGGGTTCTCTCTCTCTCTCTCTCTCTCTCTCTCTCTCTCTCTCTCTCAATGTGCGTAGCTGTTGCAGCGTCGATGCCGTGCGCGCGCGCGGCAAGTGCGCAAAGACGAAATATCGTTGAATGCTCTTTGCATGTTTATTTGCCGGCTATTGCATATCCATTTTCTGCGACTCTGATCGATCGCTGAATGCCGTATATGCTTGCTTTATGAAACTGACTTTAGGATATCTGAATTATACACTAATATTTTTCTATATGTAAGTATATTCAACTTTCTTCAAATGTGACATCTCCTTAAGGCTATTTTTTTACCTTTACGCTAACAAAATAATTTCTCATACATAGTGTACGAGGGGTACATATTTTATTCATGGAATGCGATTAAACTTAAAACGTACAAGAGATATAAACACAATTCAAGCGATTAATGAAAATTGTGTTTTAAATTCATGTACATGTGTAAGTCTTGTTTCTTAATTTAAAACAGCGTAGGCATTCGCTGAACATATTTTCCCTATACTCGTATCTAACATTTATAGCAATTATATCAAATGATAATAATTTTATTTTGAGTTACTAATAAATAAGGCACAATCTTACGACGAACGAAACGGACGAAACTATAAAAAGCAGTAACATCATAAGGAAAATGTTCCTTAGAATAATTAAGCATCATATTACTAAGGTATCATTGTAATTAGGATGAAAGACCGTTACCCTTCACAATTAAAAGTAATTTTCACTAAATCAGCATCTTTCCCTCACAGTATAACCTTATTACATAAAAAAAGCCACTATAATTATATAACGACAACGTTTCCTCAATAATCAGTAAAAAAAACTCATTTTCCGCGGCAAAAAGCAGAAATGATTTCCCTCGCTCAAAGCTCAACCGCGCTCAACCGTTTTATTTAATTTCCCTTAAATGCAGATCCACGGCAACAAAACTTTTTACAGCGCACTCAAGAGCCACTCGCGACGAGATAACTTTATAGGTTGTAAATCAATGAAATAACCGTGTATGAAAATTAAGCAGAGGAGAGGCTAGTAGATATTGTACGTCACTGGAAAGAAAGAGAGAGAGAGAGGGGGAGAGAGAGAGAGAGAGAGAGAGAGAGAAAGAGAGAGCAAAGCGAAGATAAAGGTCAGCGACATCAGCGGTACCGCGACCCCGCGTACCACGTCTTCTTCGATTCCCTGGAACATGACTCTTCGTCGCCGAGGCTCTTCTCTCTCTCCTCTCTCCTTCTCTCTCTCTCTCTCGCACGAGCCTTTTCCGCGATAAATGTCCCCGATAGCTCCTCTCTCTCTCTCTCTCTCTCTCTCTCCTCACGGGAACATCCGAAGAGCTAAGCCGTTGAATTTGCTTCTGATACCTTGCAGTTTCCCTCCCTTTTTTTCTCCTCCTTTTCTTTAAACATTTTTCCCCTTCCCTCTCTGCTGTGCAGTGCGCTGATAGCCGGGGACAGCTGGAGAGGATTAACAGTTAGTCGGACGGGAAAGTGGTGAGAGGGAGGAGGGGGGGGGGGAGAGTCCAAGCCGCTGCCGCTGCTGCTGCCTTGTTTCGCGGATAAGTTAATTGACGGCGTGCGCCGTAAATTTTGAACCGCGAAATTACGTGGAAGGATCGAAGCGCCGTTCCGTTCACTGTCCCTTCCATCTTTCTCACTGTCGCGCATATATACGCGACGCTGCTTACCGTCTGTTTTTTTTCTCTCATTTTAATACCGGTTACGTTTCGCTGGCGAGGTTTTGTTCGCGCTGACGTAAATTCTTTGACGGATTTAGTTGGCGATGGTGCGCGGCCTTTTATTTATATAGCTGATGTGAAGGTTTTATGGTGGTGGTGTGCGCGATTCGCATCACGCTCCGAATTATTGTGCCGATGAAAGAGAAATTGTTTAAGGCCTTTCTGAAAAACCAACTCGACATTCTTATTTACCGAGGTAATATTTTATTCATTTCCAAGGCTACCTTCTAAGTCAATGTGCAACAGAATTTTAATAACTTTATTTTAGTTTAAAGCTTAATTAATTTTTATAAGGTACGGTCGCACTTTGTAAGCAAAAAAAGCTTTGCTTTGTACTTAATGCGTTATCGTTATCGAATAGATTTATTGCTTTCTATTTATGTACACTATCTGTTCTACTAAATATACTATTTTGAAAAACACTGCATAAAATATATCTATTGTTATTCTTTTTCTGAATTTAGATTCGTTCTGTCTCAGTATGCTCGTAACCATGGAATGCAACAGTTCTGCTTTTCATCTCAGTGCTAGTTTTTAACTCTTGTCGGCTTCCACGAATCTTTTAGCCGTTCAATCTCTACACATATATGAATACATAAAAAGATATAGGTATCTACATACTCAAGAAAGTTTTTGTGGTGATAATTTATTTTTAAAAATATCGAACAACAATGATTGGAATCGTGCTTGGTGCTGTCGCAGTTTTACTATTCTACTACTATTTGACCGAGAACTTCGATTACTGGGTAAAGCGTGGCATTCCCGGTCCAAGGCCACTTCCATTGTTCGGCAATTTCAAGGATATGGCCCTCGGTAAGATTCATCTTTCCGACTACATAAAAAAGTTGTACGATAAATATCCAAATGAATTGGTGATCGGTGTATTCCGAGTAAGAACACCAGTGATTGTGATCCGGGACCCGGCGATCATCAATGACGTATTGATAAAAAGCTTCTCTACCTTCGCCGATCGCGGCTTGCCAGTTCATATGGAACTTGAACCCCTGACCAATCATTTAGTCTTTTTGCAAGCAAAGGAATGGAAGTCTTTACGTTCCAGACTCACGCCAGTCTTCACATCTGGAAAACTGAAGGACATGTTTCCTCTGATCGAGCAGTGTGTGCAAAACTTACACCAGTATTTGGAAAAACAATGTAAGATTGAACTTCATGATTGTTATGAATGTTTTTATCAAACTTGTATATTAACATAGCCCTCTTTAAAAATTCACCGTACAAACTGTCTTATTTATATTGTTAATTTAGTGGACACAATTAAGGAAATGGAATGTCTTGAATTCACGGCGAAGTATACGACTGACGTCATTGGAGTATGTGCTTTTGGTTTACAAATGAATGCACTGTCAAGCGAGGATACCGAATTCATAATAATGGGAAAAAAAATATTTGAAGATTCCTGGGCCAACAAGTTAACATTATTTTCAAGATCATTACCGTATTGGGCTGCCTTTCTGTTTAAGCCGATTTTTCAAAATACGCAGATGACCAATTTCTTTGTTGACGTGTTTACGAATACAGTGAAAATTCGAAAGAAAAATAATGTGCGAAGAAATGACTTTGTCGACCTTTTGATGGACATTAAAAAAGAAAGAAAGAAAATCGGCGATCAAGGTAATGTCCGAGGGTTGTAATTACTATCAAACCGGGGAAGGAGAAGTTAAACGTGAACCTAAGCTTTTCAGCATCATATTCAAAAGAAAATTTAAAATTATTATTTCTTTAGAATTGACAGACGAATTTATGACAGCACAAGCATTCATCTTTTTCGCTGCTGGGTTTGAAACATCTTCCTTTACGATGAGTCATGCGCTGTATGAATTAGCCCAAAATCAAGATATTCAAGATAAACTTCGCGAAGAAGTTAATAAAGCAGCTGATCAAAATCAAGGAAAAATCACTTATGATGTCATAAATAATCTGAGATACATAAACAATGTATTTAGAGGTAAATATCAAAGTTGGGACGAGGTTAATTTAATTTCTATAATTCAAGCTAGATGTGTATTAGTTAACAATATGATTGATGGAGCTGTAAAGTCTAGTCTAATTTGTTTCAGAAACTTTAAGGAAATATCCCCCAGTATCCGTACTTCCAAGAATAGCACTGGAGGATCATACCTTCCCCGATACTAACATTTCAATCACGAAAGGAACACTAGTCTTTATACCTGTTTATGGATTGCACTATGATCCCAACATATATCCTGATCCAAATGTATTCGATCCAGAAAGATTCAGCGATGAATCTATTAATTCCAGGCCCTCTATGACACATTTACCTTTTGGCGATGGACCTCGGCATTGCATTGGTAAATACTTAACTAATTTACGTTCGGTCATTTCAATAGACTATGAAAGATGAATTTTTTCTTAATACATAATATTTTCAATTTTCACAGGAGAACGTTTCTCACGGATACAAACGAACCTGGCCCTTGCAATGCTGATAAAACATTTCAAATTCGAAGTCTGCGAAAGGACTTCTATTCCTTACGTAAAAAACGACAATTTGAGCCTTATCGTTCCACTTTATGGCATACATTTAAAAATAATAAGAGCTTAATATTTTATTTTCTCTCTTTCTCTTTGTTATCATATGAACATCATCATTCTGATAACTTACAGCCTATTAGAAAACAAGCAGGAAATATTATGAATAATAAATTGTTTTTCGAGGCTGTAGAGGAGCGTATAGAAAGTATCAGAATTTAAATATATCTTACATTTACAAATAAGAAAATCTTTCAATAAGTTCTATTTAGTCCAATTACCATTATTATCCGTGCTTAGAGCACTTTTTGCATAATTATTCTAAAATAATGTTGCGATTGTAAATGCTATGAAATAAACATTAGGGATAAGGTATTTGTATTCTCACCTCAATTTTCAAATGTATAATTCAGTATGCTTATCTTTTTCCTGAAACAGCTAACCGGTTCATTTCATATCATGCGCATGCGATAACTTTTTCAAATTTCATCATTCTGAATCCAGGAACGGTTAAAAATACATTTAAATCGCATGATGAAAATACATTTTTAACCGTTCCTCGTAAGCTTATCTTCTCGATCGGTACAAAGTTTACCTATCGAAGAAGCAATAGTCCGCTTTTGCAACGGTTGCTCTTTTAAGAACCAACAGAAAGTGCAAACACGGATCGCAATCCAATGAATTTCTTCCCTCGCCGCTTATATATCATCCCCCCAGTCAACAAACAACCTATAGATTCAAATCCAGATTCGCTACCACTCGCAACTGCGAATATTGTTTTCCCTCCCTGCGACGAATCCCTCGCGCAACCTGCAAGAGTAGCATGCGCAAATCAATTATTCGAAAATGTCGCCGTGCCAATCCTACGCGCGGCTAACTATCTCTACGCACAATTCGTCCGGAAACTCGTCTCTCTATCTCTCGTCTCTCTGCTCCAATTCAAATACCGCATGCGCACAGAAGCAGCTGCCGCGCTCCCACGGGGATCAGGCCAGTCTAGCATAGATATTCCGGCCCGCGCGGCGTAGAGCGGCAAGTTTGAACGGCTCCCAAAGCAAGCTACCGCCGCCGCCCCCGTATATAACCGGCTTCTCATTCTTCCGCTGATTCCCTCCGACTCGCCAAGTGTTTGCGCGCGTTACGCAAGCGTTGCCCTCGACAATGCTTGTTATGCTCCATCCCTGACACGACTGTAGACGTTATATGCGCACCAGCTTCGATTCCGTTGTCGCCTGCCGCGTACGTTATATATGTACGCGTCGCTGTCTGCGCTCGAATGCATTCTTCGACGAGCACCTGCATTCTCCCGCGGCCGGGGGATGTGCGTTGGTCCGTAACGTTTGGAGCGCGAGTTTGACAGTTTGCCGGCTTGTTTCTGCCCGAGTTGCGATTAATTATTGGCCTTTTGGAAAAGCGCATATTAATTGCGGTGTGTATCGATTTTGTTGATGACTGCGCGCGAACTCGATTGATTAGTTGTTTTTTGCATTGCTGACTTTGATAGAGCAATAAATTAGTTAATATATTAATTAATATTAGCAATTCCTAATCAATTTTGAAAACTTCTCATTATCTTTATAAACTTTTCAAATTTTTCTTATGTTTCAATAGCTGTATCATCAGAGTCCTGATTATTCACTTTTTATAACCGAGATGTACAGCAACTACTAGTTCCATCAGGTATATGTACACAGACGAATATTCCTGACTGCTATGGTTTGGGTTTGTAAATCATTATGAAGGATTTTACGTGCACGTGTACTACTTTCCTGTTGTCTCGAGAATTTGCATTTTGTATTTATTCAATTTATGCGTTTGCTTCTGAATCTCAAATGCTAGGGAAATATTTGAACGAATAATTATGACGTTTTTAAACTATCTGGGTCTGCATAGACAAGTTTACCTTCGATTTATTATTAGCGTGTGATTATAAACTTGCGGATAAGTATAAGTTTTAAAAATTTTCTTATCTGAATTGAATACTACTGCATGCACTGAATAAAATAATTGTATTTACAAGTAAATGAATCCTTTAACATTTTTATTTTCAATAAAGAAAGTTAATGTTTTACAAGAGAATAGTTGATTTATGCAAACAACATAAACAAAAATATACATAGTATTAAACGCCTTTCCACATTATTATTCATTCGTAAGAATTAAATCTAACGTCAAGTGTAACTAAAGTGTTACTGTTTCTATGAAGAAGAACTACATGCGTTTGCTTACGTCAATGAAACGCGTGGATCTAGATTATATTACCAGACCAACACTATCGTACAGTATTAATAAATCTCATGAGAGATAGAACATCCAGAGAGAGGCATAGAAGTCCAGAAGATCATCAATGAAAAGTTTTAAATCAATTGGTATAATGAGATTTTCGTTATTACTTATTCACGCTGGACTAAGTCGTCTGCAAGATAGAGATGTGTTTTCGAAAGTAATGAGTAATTTGCTCATTCAGCTCGAAATAGCGGTATCTGCTTATGAGCTAATTTAAATATTTTTCTACTCTCACATACGTGTTACAATTTAGGTTAATGTTACTACTACGAACGATTAATCTACTTGATTTTCACGTATATGTAAAACGCATACGTGCTATTGATCGACTATCTTGTAAATGATTTATCTCCTTAATTTCCGAACATCTATTAATTGCATATTAAAAAATTAATATAATATTAATAATAATAATACACAGAAAATCAATTTCAGTATACCTAATTAATGGTACAATAATAATCAATTTGTACTTAACGGCGAATTTTTGTCAACGGTTGCGTCGTACTCTCACAATGTCACTATCGCAATCCAAAATTAAAGTACGTTAATTTTAGAAACCTTCCAAATCTAATGCAAATCACTGGCCGATCAATGGTCTAGTACCACGTGTGTAACTAAATATTAAAACTCTCCTATACCCTTCTGCTAACGCGATAAGCGATCTGTTTTTGTCATCGTTATACCAATCCCGCCTCCCAGCTGGAATCAGTCAAACTCGGTCGACAATGCGTTACCTACTTTCCACACTCCATGCGCGCATCGATAAGCGAACTCGAACAATAAAACCAAAAAGAGAGAGAGAGAGAGATAGAAAAAAAAACGGATAAACATGCGCCAAGCTTATATGTTCGTGCGGAAGAGAAAGAAGAGCTGCCGCACGCGCGGGTAATATTCCGCAAAGAGAGATGACGCAGTGGAAAAAAGGAGAAACCTCATCAGCCGGAGCGAACTCGGATATACATTATACCGCGGGCGAAAGGAGAAAGGTATAGCTGTAGAAGCGAAGAAAAAAAAAGAAAGAAAAATCGCGTGATCTCCGCTGCCCTTTTTTCTCCCTATACCCCAGTATCGGAGTGTAGCGCGTATCTATTCACACACACACACACACGTGTAGCGGTACAGGGAGGCAAAGTGGAAGAGGAGCCGCAACAGCGATGCTTTGGCGGCCGAACGGATTCATCGTGGCGGTAGTAATCTCGTTTCTCTGGCACTAATGGAAGCGCGGCGCATCGCGCACGGGGCACAGAGTATAACTAGGCGAGCCGTGGCGGCTATATTCGGACGAATGCGCGGCCGCGCGCACCGATATGAGCCTGATCGATGAGTTACCAATGTGCGCGTAGTGTGCGGCCCATTCCTGCGTGCACTAGTGTATATCCCTTTCTCTCTCTCTCTCTCTCTCTCTCTCTGGTGCACCTATTCCTATGTATTCATATGCATCTTCTTCTCTCTATATCTCATAACGCACACACGATGTACTTGTTTGTCGCGAATGCGCATTTTCTGGGTTCTTTTTTTTACCTTTTATCATTGAACTAGTGGCGTGTGCTCTAGTTTTCGTAAGTTACGACTGTGCCCGACTGCTGTTCCGTTGAGAGCTTTTGCTCATATTCCTCGTTTCGTAATCATACGGCTTGCGCTTTCATTTTCTTTTTATTCCGTGAAGAGGGTTCTTGGCTTGATTAGCTGAATTAATTTTGGGATATGTTTCTATATAAGAGATAGGGGATAATTTTAACTCCACCTTTCGTGGAATTACGTAGAAAATTTATACCATGTGTTTTAGAACATGAGAAGTTGTTTAATGTGATAAAAAAATAACCTCTTTATTTGAAGGGAAAACTGAATGGCTTATAAAGGTTTATTTCCTTCTATATTTAATATGTGCACGGAAGTAGAAACATATGGATATGGCAAGACGCTGCTTTTCAAAGCGCTTTTGACTTTGCTTTTAATCAGCTCAGTTTCGTTTTTAATTAAATGTTTTTTCACGATCTAAATACCAACATGAATCGCTCTTTTCAAAAAATTCTTTATTCCGACATGGTGAAATTATATCCAAAGATTTTATAATCCGCTATGTGTAAAAGAAATTTCTAAAAATCCAACATAAGTTAAATGAATGTAAAACCGAGCTGCGGAGCACAAGAATAACGTCCCCTTCTTCTTCATCCCGCGGTCCTCTGCGCCTTCATTCGCAGGTCCTCCCCGTTCTTCACAGGTGGCCAAGTTCCCCCGATGTTTCGTATACACGCACACATACAACTCGAGAGCTGGCGCATGTACACACACACACCGACAAAACGATAATGGCGCGGATGGTAGTGGCTAAATGTTTCAGAGCGGCCAGTCGCGGTTGTGTATGCGGCGGCCTCCGCCCGACCAATTATTAATACGGCGTATATAGCCACAACCGCGCGGCTAAGTAATAGTCATCTCAGCTGACGATTATTCATTTCCGACTGCAGCGAGAGACTGAGCGAGTGAGAGAGAGAGAGAAGGTAATATTAGCCGATAGGAGGAGGAGGAGGAGGGTAAAGCTGCGTCGCGCGCGTTCGGCTTTTGCTTTGACGGCTGGCCACGAGTGGAGCGGGGGATGTATCGCGGCGGCGGTAGAGGCGCGCATTTCGTTTCGCGTATATCCGTTACACAGGCATATACGATGCCGATGATCCGTTAATGCCATCCGAATTGTATTACGGCTATGGGATACGGCTATACGGATCCGTTATCGCTCGTGCGTTTCGATGCGTTTTCGATTGTCTGTACCGCGCGCGCATATACAGAACTGTCGGGATATAGGATCGATATTGTTTTGCCAGAGTGGCCTGTGTAGTATATAGGCCGGGCGGGGCCCTTATGCCCCCCGAGTTGGGATAAAGAATTGGCTTCCGTTGCGAATCCGACGGGAATTATTTGCTGATTGATAGGAGATGTGACTTTTACTCGTAATATTTGTTTGTTCCCTATGCTTGAACGATTGTGGTGTTTGCAAAAGGAGGTTGTTTTTTCACCTGTTGTTTAATTCACTTTGCTCACTTTCGGTGAGCTTTTTATTTCGTTGAAGCTCTACAATTGAGTATTCTCAGTAAAGGAAGCTTAGTCGTTCAAATGATGTTATTTTGAAATGTATACGTGATGTTATCGAGCATTTTACGAGTGGATTGTACAAAAAGTGTATTGAAAAAGTTCGTGAAATTTAACTGCGCGGAATAATGAAATACAAATTGGTCTCTTTTCAGTCCGCCGATTCTTCTGGTTTAACATTTTCATTCGCCACAAACTCTCTAATTAAGTCGTTTAAACGCACTAGCGAAACAATGGAGCTCGTTCTCGAAAACGGTTTCATCGAGCCTCATCATTTCCCTAAATTCAAACGTATACACCCCTGAGTACCATAGCGCGAGCACCGCTGCTGCACGCATGTGCACAGAAAACAATTTATCAAGCCCCACCATATAGGACTCCCCCCGATCTATCCAGTTTCGTCATCAATAACAGACGAGGACGATATAGAAAGCGATCGTTGTACCGGTTATGTGTTCTATATATATATATGTATATGTACTCGCGCGCGATCACCGAGAGCGCGAGTATAGAGAGGGTATATATCGAAGGGACTTAAATATGTGCATTCGAGCGTTTCGAGGCGTAATTGACTTGCCCGAACCGCGAGACTCGCGTGCCTGTGTGTGTGTGTGTGTGTGTGTGTGTGCGAGGCAGTGCGAGAGAGTCGCTGCGCGTTCGGCCGGAAACGCGAAGAACAATAGACATAGGAGGACGATGATGATGAGCCGGTGCATGATTGATCGCTTTTGGATTTATTGCCGTATATGTGTATATGTACGACGAACGCGGGTGGAACTACGACGACACGCGGCGCAGTCAGAGCGCGCGATCCTCTAACGTATAGGTAGAGAATTTTGTATCGATCTAACGCGTTTGTCGTGTCGATTTCACGGTCTCGCCGAGCATTGTTTTTCGGCGGAGTTATTAACGTGTCGGTTCGTGTGTAGGAGCTGCTGCTGCTTTACCTTTTTTCTTTTTGTTTTTAATTTAGAAGCTGATCGAGGGGCGATGATTTAAGCGTGCGATATAGAATCTCGCTGTTGCTTTATTTTTAGAGCGAGTTCTTCGACCTTTGGGGATCTAGGGTTGACGTATTACGCGAATCGAAGGTTGTACTTAAAAACTTGGTGATGGCCGGGCGGTTTTGGTTTTGCGAAGCAACGTTATCGTGTATGCGCGTTGATACAAATGAGCAAAAGGTATAAGGGAAAAAAGAGGGTAAAATAAGAAATTGAAAAATGATGGATTTTATTCTTGAAATACTATTTAAGAGAATTAATATTAAATAGAATTGATCGGTCTCGCTTCAAATTGAAACTCCTTTATCCATTACAATATTCAGTCAGCAACGTGGGCAATTTGTCCGCGCAGCAATTTCATCTGACAAAGGATGCAATTATCATTTTTCAAGATGGTTCCGCGATAAAAAACGAATTTGGACTCCCAAATTCGTAAAGTACTACGATCGCAAAGAGCTAATTTAAAAAGCACGGCTAAGATTAATTTTTCAATTAAAAAATACTCTTATTAAACCCAAATAGATTTTACGTCATTTCTCCCATTCGACTCAGCATCCGTACATTCAATTATCGAGGCCTGTACATCGCAAAAAAGTATGACGGCGAATTCGATTCGACGCAGCAACTATAATATCATCTCATGCGCCTGCGTCTGGAATATTATATATTATATAATGCATCGGCGAAGCCCGAGATGTTAGCCCAACCGACGCATCGGTAAAAGGTTGAACGAGTAAACGAACGAGGCGTGACCATTATTCCTCTTCACACTCCCTTATATACAGTGAAAGCCGCCGCCACCGCCGCCGTCGCTGCAGACTTGTCTGTTTAAAAAAGGAGAGACCAATAAGGCTTGTATGCGTGTGTGTACGGCACGTAAAAGGAGCAGCCGTTCACAGATGAGCTCGCACGCGTGCACGCATGACGCGCAGCAAGAGGTATAAAGAGAGAGAGGGAGAGAGAGAGAGAGAGAGAGAGAGAGAGAGAGGAAGGATTAATCGAAAAAAAAAAGAACGGAGCGAGTGTGTAGAGCAGTGACGGAGATGGGAGGCTCCAAAGATGAAATGAGAACGAGATTGAGAAACTGAACTCATAACGAATTTCAGAAAATATCGTATATTGAGGGTCGATGACGCAAACCTCGCAATTTTGCGAAATCCCGTGAAAACAATTATGAATTTTATAAATGCACAATATATTTCTAGTACCTTCGATCAACATTTGCAATAATTTGCTCAACTAAAACAGCTTCGCGCGGAAATATTGATTTTACACATGCCGAAGAGTAACTCGAAAATCCTCGCGCAGCGCCAAAAAATTGATTAATATCGTTCGGCGACGCAAAACCGAAAGAAGGTACAGCATATAGACACGGGACAGAGAGAGAGAGAAAAAAATATAACAAAAATGACGACGATTGAATAAAAAAGAAAAAAGAAACTTCGCGTATGATGGAACGCGATTTGTAAACGTGCTCGAGCGAGCGAATGTGTAAACGCGCAAAAGGTAGAAGCTTCGCGGCCGAGTAATCAAACGTGCTCATTATTAAAATCGGGCGATTTACATACATTCGGAATCGGCTTAGCTGCGAGCCTCGGCTCACTTCCCCGTAAACATACCGCCTGGGATATGTGTATATGTGTGAAATATTCACGTTGATACTCTAATTAAAATTTGTCCATCTATCGCTCGATTGTATATAACGAGCCAGCGGTGCAAAAAGCCCGGCATCGATGTAATTATTAATTAACAAACAATTATTTTTGCGCCGGGGTCAAAGTCTCGTGAACGGAATTCATGGTGTATTCGCAAAATGAAATATCGAATACTGCATCATTATAGGGAACAGTGTATTTTTATTCTTCTATAAATTTTTTTTCTACGATATTTTTATTAACTGAAATTTTATATAAAGATATTCGACTAATTAAACTTGAGTTCCTTGGAGAAAATTTATTTTTTATCGTACATAAATTACGTAACGAATGCGCACACATAATATAGTTATTATACTTCGGCACTTGATGTTAAATGTCACGAATTGAAGAAAATGACTGTCATTTATTTCATTTAAGTATTTCGCTTTTCAAGTTTCGCAGAACCTGCAACTTCATTGTAATAATATCCTGTAATTATATAGTTACATAGAAAAAGTGAGTAAAGATTGAACAACTATCTGTCTTACACTTGACTTTCAGAGAAATTGTACTCACACATATTACTCATTTATCGAATTAAAGTAAAATTACCTTAAATTAAGGAAACGTAAAATTATCTTTCACCTCCATCTTTACTTTTATACATTCGCAAGACAGTCAAATTAACATACTCTTATTAAGAAAGTAATCGTATACTGCTTTTCTCGCGCCGAAGCTTAAGAGGAAAATTAGCTGCAAGATAAATACTCGCAATATACCGACTGTTAAAGCCCCCTAAGAATACGAATCACACGGGAAAAAGCTTATATATACGTATATACATATACACAATTCAAATAAGCCAAAGGTTGGAAGCCGCATATACATATACATGGCAGTTTACCTTACAAGATACGCCTGGCGTATACTAATTAATGAGGGCATCTATTTGATGCCATCTTGCTGTGTGTGCAGTGTACGCAGCTCCGAATCGTTTCCCTCTCCAGGAGAGAGAGAGAGAGAGAGAGAGAGAGAGAGAGAGAGA
>UELV01181671.1:791-17341 GCA_900490015.1 Megastigmus stigmatizans
AAATAATCCTCGTGTAACATCCACACGCGTGTCGCACATACGAGAATACAAGATTATATATAACGATATTTCAAACGAAACTATATTATCACATAGACTTCTGAATTCATAAAGTCAGTCACCGTCAGTTGGCCACACGATATCCGAGCTCGAGACTGCACTGCAGGGCCGAGGTGACTAAGTGCAGAGAAGGAGCAAATTAAAGGTATACTTACATCGCGACGACAACAACGTCGTCGTCGTCGTCGTCGTCTTACCGGTACAGATGAGCCATATCCGGGAGGCAATCGTCGCCGCTCGCGCTCGTCTAAGGCCAATAAAATTAATCGCTCCGCATGCGACGCCTGCATAATTTAAGCTTCCACGCCGCGTCTACGTTGTGTAAGACAGAGAGAGAGAGAGAGAGAGAGAGAGAGAGAGAGAGAATCGGTCGCAAGAATCGGCTGTCCCGTATACTCGACGTGTATTCTGCATATATATATATATATATATACATACGCGTGTGTATATATTCGTGCACCGGGGCAGTGGATGCATGCACATGCATATATACACTTACAAGACGTGCACCGGGACCATGGTCTCGCGATCGATAAGTATACAAGCATGTTAATTAGGAGGAGGGCCCGATAGTCCTTAAATTAATGGTCATCGGGATGTCGGCAGCTCCTTCCCCTATCCTCTCTCTCTCTCTCTCTCTCTCTCTCTCTCTCGCTCTCTCGCCCTCTCTCCCACTTTCTACCGAGATTCACAATACTGCTGCATTATTTAGCAGCCGCGCATATAAGCAGAGAACCGTAAACGAAAACGAGAAAGCGGATTAGAAGGAGAAGGGGGGGGGGGACGATCCAGCCGATTCTTATATATGCCCCGCGTGTATATGTATATGCTCATGTACATATGTATACATGTATGGAGGCAACGAGTTAACACATAAGCTTATATATATATATATATATATACGAGTGCGGGAGTGCTGCTATACTTATGGGGCGTATACACGTTATACACATTATAGTTATAAAGCCGCGGAGCTTCAGTAGCCGACTAATGAGTTATACTCGCTCTATTATTTCGAGTATGTTAATTTAACGGGCTTTAATTAGGGAGGGGAAATTACTTGCGCTTTATACACATCTAGCGAGAATTCTGTGGGTGTGTGAGTGGCAGTATGGCTGTGTGCTCTCCTGCGCTGATTCTCTCCCGATGAGAATCGAGACGCACGGCGCTACACCAGACGCGCCAGCTCGTCGCGCATAAATTCTTTCTACTTCAGGGAGTTTAATTGCCAGCCGCCACCGCCGACGTCGTCACAGCAGTAGCAGCAGCTGATCGTATAGCCCGACAAATTGCATTCGCACTTCAGGTGCACATCGTCGCGTCCAACACCCGCGCGTGTCTATATGTTTTCGATCGAACGATCCTCGAGTATATAGTGTGCAGCAACCCGCCGTATATATATACACTATCTCTAATATCGCTAGAATGCGCGAGCGCGTTAATCTACACGGGTATATGCGGGCTCCGTGCACGCGATGTCAGGAAGCGTTTTATATATATATTTATACCCTGAGAGATTTCTTCTTTCTTTTTTTTCATCGAGTGCGAGCTGTTATACATACCGCACACACACAACACACACACACACACACACACCATCAATTTGCGCGTTATATTTAGCGAGTGTAGAATACAATCGGTATACGAGAACACTCGCGATAATTAATATGATGTGCACATCGAGCGAGTGAGAGAAAGAGAGAGAGAGAGAGAGAGAGAGAGAGAGAGAGAGAGAGAGAGAGAGAGAGAGAGAGAGAGAGAGAGAGATAGCGAAGGAAACGGTGGCTCAACATTTTTAATCAGCCGGATATAGACGAGGCGCTTCAGCTATATATCGCGCTCTGGAGCTTCAATTGGATTCTTTGCGCATTCGCGGTTTTAATAATTGAGCCAGCTCGATATGTGCATATTTAGCGAGAAATGCGGAATATCAGATTTTAATTAAATGGATGAACTTGGATGCCCGAATATTGATGCTATATGGATAATTCCAATTTGATTCTTCTATCTATAACGATTATTTTTACGGTATCGCTTCTACATGCGAAGGAATAATATGGAGAAAATTTCTATGGCTATATAGATTAATAAATGTTATATTTATAACATATTATGTTTACGATATCCAATTATATTTGTTATTTACAGTATTAAACAATATATATGTATATATATACGGCTTTGATCGCAAACATTTGACGTTCTCATATACATATTAATCGTCCTGCAGCATCAACAGCGTCAAATCGTGATAACTGGATCATATAATGCACGTATATAAAGTCAGTCTGATCTATAAGGCAATAACAATCCATCTCTCGCTGGCAAGTACAAAAGTAACGAGCAACTACCACATCCAAAAGACAAAAGCACTCATAATAGTCTCGCCTCTATATCCACAGCGGCGCGAACTGTGCGAACGCAGATCTCCTCACATATATATATATGTATACATAGGCAGGCGGCGCGAAAGTAATGAGTCGGTGCCGGTGGGGAAGAGAGGATTGCAGGTCGGAGCCAATGAAATTGATAATCCAGCCGGTTGCCTTAATTGGCATGCACGGGAGAGAGCGAGAGAGAGAGAGAGAGAGAGAGAGAGAGAGAGAGGCGCCGACTGACGAGGAGAAGAGCTGCGCGCACACTCCTCTCGCAGTAATACGGCAATAAGTTAGAGGAGCGGGGGCGCGAGCTCAGCATCATATCTCTCTCTACCTCTCTCTGTCTGCGTGGTGCACGATTTCGCGAGATGCGTGTGCATGCACTGCTCGCGTTGACTCGACGCCGCCGCCTGGTACTTTATGCGCGATAACAGATGTGCCCGTGGGCACTTTCTCTCTTTCTCTCTCTCTCTCTCGGTCGGCGCGTGCACTGCACTGACCGGGATAGTTTTATCTGCGCGAACTAACTCATTTTGCAACTCGACGCCTACTTCGTCCACGGCTCGTTACTCACCTTCTCCCTCGCGTCTACCTCTTTCCTTATACCAACCGCTACGTTGTATACACAAGAGGAAGAAAGGATTCCCCCCTTTTTTTGTTATCCCTCCTTTTGCGTTATATGCTTCGTTTTTTCTTTTTTCTTTTTATTTTTATTGCCGAATCGTTACAATGCAGGTTTCTTATTGAATGCCGGAGAGGTGCGCAGAGTCCGTGAAAAGACCTCTTTTTTTTACGAGGGCACACGTATACTACGGGGCTCCGCCGACGAATATTTCCATTATTTCGAATGAAGCAATTTTCGAGCGGATTCCTTTGTATATTTTTCATGCTCATCGCGGAACTATACACGCGTTTATATATACGGCAGACTTGCTAACATTCTAGCCTTCCTACTATGAATATACATGAATATATGAACGATTGGCCTGTAAAATTTTTTATTTCTCTATTGCCATCGAATCTTAGGGGGGTGGGGGAGAGCATTTTTTAAATTTCATACGCAAAGATTTATGAGCCTTGCGAGATTTCTACTACTTTGGTTACAGTCATTTCGAAAATTCAAATGGGCGAAGTGGATGTGAAATTCGCGATGGAATTTGTGAAGGATGATCCATTCCTGTATTATATACTGTAATTTAAAAGTGAGGCTTGGGATAGGGGAATGCCTATGAGCGAAACGTTTAAAAAACCTACTTATAAAGCACTGCATAGTTGTAGAAATGTAAAATTATGAAAAAAAAAATACAGAATACAACCATTCTTCGAAATTATTGCTTATACGCGCAGGTATGAAAGTTATGTACTCTGAATAATACTTTCATAAACACTGTATACCTTTATGCCGCGGGTCATTAACTGAAAGAGTTCGCAGAGCACCGTATAGTCCCTTAATATTTATATTGAAATATACAATGTAACGCAATACGAACAAGCGAAATTAAACTATTATATACGTTACATAGATCAGATATATAAAGAAAACCTAATTTTCACTTTTGAGCCTGGAACGCGCGCGCAGGATATTACGCGAGATTTTCAGTATATATAGATAAGCGAGCTCGCGAGCAACGGTAGGAAATTTACACGTAGCTTATACACCAGCGTATATAATTCGCTTTCTAAAGTCGGCTTCATTAAGGATCTATACGCAGGAGCGACTAGACCGATCGAATCCAACTAAAAAAAAAGAAAAAGGATGTCCACTCGAGGCGCGCGCGCGCGCAAGCCGCCAAAGCCGCTATACTTCAAAGCGATCACGGTGATAAAGATCTCGTTACCGGCCGCGTGATCGCAAATTATGTGCCTCGCGATAAATAACCGAACGCGCTCGATACTTGTACATATATACATGTATATTAAGGGCCTCGGCGCAGCGAAGTTTCGGCTGAATGTGTACATTTACACGCACATGGAAGCTGCTGCTGGCTCTCTGTCGTCTTATACAGTATCCCGAGCTCGTCGCTGCCGGCAAGAGCATAAGAGCCGAGAGTGAGATTTCCGAACGGTAGCTATTAAGCGCAGCGAGATTAGCGGCTAAAGAGCCAGTATAGAGCGGGCGCTTAGGTGCTGCTGCCCCCGTAAATCACGCGCACCGAGCGACAAGCAATTATAATAACTATCTAGGCTGTAGCTGCGGCGGTGGCGCACACGCATATAAATATATCGCACACTCTGCACGCGGATCACAGATAGGTAATGAGCCGTGCGATACGAGATAAGGAACTAGATCTTATATGGGCATTGGACCCTCGACGCGCCGCGGATTATAAAAACAGCTCGCTCTAGTGGGCTGCACGTGGAAAATTAGGTTATAGCAGTTGTCGTTTTCGACTCTGCGTATAATATTTATTGAGATGTATATTGACAAAGAATATCGCGGATAGCCATTTGGCGGATAACGGAAAAATCATATTTTCTCCATTCATTTTCATTGAAGTAACTCGGCATTGCTTAAGATCTACTCATTGTTCAGAAGAATTGATGCATCATCTTCGTAAACTATTTCTAATATTTCAACAAAAGCTAAGAAAAACAGTACAAAAATCAAATTAAGATTTTTTATTTGAAGAAATCATTCCCTAAAAGTATTGGAAAGCGATTTTTTTTATAGTCGAAATAGTATTTTGTATATACATACAAAAACTGAACATAAGCATAACTCGTGTACTCAATTCGATTTTGATAAAGTGGAGCTCATAAAAATTTGTAGTTTTCATCATAGAGTATAGCGAAAAGACCGATGCACTAATAGCTATACATATATATACTAGGGAACGACAGGCTGAAAACACGTATATCCACTTCAGGGAGTCCAAATTAAGTTATCTAATTAATGAATTCCTAATGAAGGAGAAAAAAACATATCCCCGATAAATGTTGTCGAATATTTAGTCCCCACGAGTTATAAATTATCATAACTATCCACATGCTCGCGACTGGAACCCTGGAACTGGTTGCCACTCAGCTCAAGTTCTGCGCTCAGTCTCTGTACGTGCAGTCGTTCCTTCCGAAACATGGATATCTCTCTTATATATGCATTACCCAATAGCTCAGCTTCTCGCGAGATCATTCTTCTCGATACACGCGTCTCTCTCTCTCTCTCTCTCTCTCTCTCTCTCAGCCCACGCGCTTTGCAAAATTAGAAATAGCGATATTTTGCGATTCTATTTATACCCGGCGAAAAGAATTTTCTCCTCTCTTTCTCTTTCTCTCTCTCTCTCTCTCTCTCTAGCTCGATAAAGAGAGAGAGAGAGAGAGAGAAAGAGCAGCGCGTCCAACGCGAATTTAATCTTCTCGCGCTGGCGTATGCGCCTGAGCCGGGGTGCAAATAATATTGCGCCTATACGCAATTCTTTATGAAAATCATAAATCGCCAAGCACTTACGATTCCAATCGAAAACGGCCTATCGAACGGCTCAGCCGCTCGTTCCCTCGGCACAGTACATGAATCATACGGTTCGCAAACCACACTCACACACATACACACACACAAGCGTATATACACATACACATGTGGGCTTATTATTAATCGCGAGGTCACTGCTTATATACCTGACGCTCGATTCGATCTTTTCTCATGCGAAGGAGCGAGTGAGAGTGAGAAAGAGAGAGAGAGAGAGAGAGAGAGAGAGAGAAGGAGGAGGGCAGGAGCTGAGGTTCGTTCTAACGGACGCCCGAGAGGCCCTCGCCGAGATATATAAAGGAAAAAACGAAGAGAGAGAGAGAGAGAGAGAGAGAGAGCAAAGAAGAGAGGAGAGGAACGAGGAGGTACGACGAATCGCCATAACCTTTTATCACTTATCTAATTAGCCGTTTCATTTAATTAGCGATCCGAGAGGAGAAGAGGAGAAGCCACGATACGACCTCCCATTTTAACGCACGCTCACTTCATTTATTTTACGTGTATGTGCTTAAATGCAGATTTCACCGTAGCCACCGTTGCGACTCTCCACTGGCTTTGTGTCTACTTATTTTTATCCTTCTTCATTTATTTGTTTGTTTACGATTAAATAACTTCGATGATGATTCGCGTAGATTACGAGTTATAGCAACCCATCTGCAGAAAGCGAATTCAAATATTGTGATAAAAAATGAAAAGTTTTGGTTTTCAAATGCGGTATTGCGCTAGAATGAATGTTACTCAAAAAGATTAAAACCACTTTCCTTATCTGAAAATTTTACATAGTATTAAATAGAGCGCATTAATCTTACTGATATGAACTTTAATATAAAAAGATTTCGAAAATAATATAACATAACCTACTTTACTGAATTCATTACATCCTGAATTGCCAGTTTATACCAATTAATTTTTCGTCTGAAAATAAAAATATCAATCCAAAGAGTTTTTTATGGTATAATATATGGTTTTTTAAAATACGGAGATAAAGGTGAAAAATGAAATACAACTATAACTTAATAGGGTCTTCTAAAATAGATTTCACCTAAGTAAGAATAATATTTGATGCCAGAGTTTTAAATAATATAAGAAAAGAGTTCCGGTCATATTTTGAAATAGGTATATAAGATTTTCGACTTTAAAAAAAAGGTATCTGACTCGTGAAAAAAATTACTTACGTCCACTGTTATATAAAATATTTATTTTTTGACTCAATAAAAGACTTGTCCATAATTATTCAATAAATCTATGTAAATAAATATTCTATGTCTTTACCTAGAAATCCTGGTAGAAAATTAATCGTATTATTCGCCAGTTCTTCGCCAGTTTTTTTCATACTCGCCAGTTTCATTTTGAAATTCTCGGTGACTAACTAGACGAAAACCCTATGTTAACTTAAAAAAGGTGATAAATATAAATTTCTGCAATGAAAAATATTGTATATTATTTCCTTTATAAAGCATATTAAAAAAACGTGTCGCCGACGATGATGTCTCGGTAGTGCGCTCCGTTGTTTTTCGTGTCTAGGTGTGAACTTCGGTAGCACTCGATATGTACTTAGGTGTACCTATATAGGGCCACTTTGGGCATCGATCAACCGAAATTCACATTTATAGGCACAAAAAGCTACGGAGCGGACTACCTAGACATCATCATCGGCGACCCTATACACCTAGACGTCAAGTAAAACCGAATTCGACACCTAGCACGCATAACTCTATTCGCGTATTTACTCGTTACCGAGTTTTTCGTCAGTTTAAAATATATTCTTACTGATTATGGTAGACTACCGAACTAGGGAAAATCTAGATTTATCGCCGGTCAACTGGTTAATTTTCTACCAAGGAAATTACAAAGACTTAACACTAAGTATGAGGATAATACAAATAAGATAAAAGAAGCGATAAAAGTGAACCTTAGTTAACTCTTCTAACATCTAACAAAATTAATACTATGTACATATATGCCTCGTCAAGCGTACATCACACGCTTAAACAGACCAAAAAGTTAGCGTATTTATATCGATTATAATAAGCATCGATTATAATAATTACAGAGTGTAGAAGAGGCGCAATCACGTATGTAGAGGCGTGCGCGCATTATCGTTAAAGCGAGTGCGTCGATGTGCTCGCGAGCTCAATAATTTTAATCGGCCACGTCGCGCTGCTCTGACTCGTGCACTCTCTCTCTCTCTCTCGTGTCAGATAAGAAAGGTCGCCGGATGAACGGGCGCTTGTGCTTGCAATTAGCCATTCTCTTATTTATTCAAGCGCGGGCGCTCGCGCGCGCTTTTAAATTGCAGCTGAAAAACGGTAGCGCGCAGTACCGTTATGCTCTAGAGAGAAGTGGCTCTCTCTCTCTCTCGCTCGCTCCTCGAGCGGCAAACATTTTGAGTTTGCCGCCGCGTGTATTTCGAGATGTGATTTTGTAGCCTACTGCCTGAATGTATATTAAACGATGCTTGCGGAGGTGGATTTTAGAATGAGATAGTATCGGTATAAATTGAAGTCAATACCATGTACTATCTTGAGCCTTGATTAAGAAGGAAAAACGAAAATAAGTAGTTAAGCTCGGTTACAGAGTTCGAGATTCCGAAAATGGTTATGTTTGGTTAGTTTCGAGTCAAATACACATGCGTACTCTTATCAGTGTACATATATCAATTATACTCTTATAATATTTAAAATATTCATAATTTGCAATTCAAATCGATGCACTCAATTCCGGATACTTTAGATTTCATTTTAGTTTCAATTTATTTCGCAGATCTCAGGCAGGCTACTTTTTATATACTTTTAAATGATAATAGCGTTCATTTAGAGAATTTTTAATTCAATTGAAAAATAATTTTCAAACAAACAATATGCCATAAATGTCACTGTAAAACTCTTATATCGATAGTTTAAGTTTATATAGTTTCGACACTATCTCTCTATAAAAATATGCATTGGCATGTCTTTGTTAAACATGTTTATTAAGATTTTATCAATAATCATGGTTAAATTTATTAACTATATATATATATATCTCAATTCTTTTGTAAAAGATCTTATATCTGAAGCAAAAGTGCACATACTCTATCGGTAAATGAAACGTACTTCGCCTGTTTCTTATATTTTCAATAAATTATTTGGTATAATTAGGTGACTATATGTGATGTATCAGTCTAAAATATATCGTCCGATTCTGAAAAGATTCTATCAACGGTTCAGTTTAGTTATATCAAAGTTCTTATTGTTTTTCTTTTTTATCCAGGGTTTTAGTATAAAATTTAGCATATATACAACTTCTACTAACTTAAAGTTGAAAGAAAAAAACGTGTTCGCAAGATAGAACTTTTTCAAAGCTAAAATTTGCGATAGAATTAAACCTTTCTACCCGTCAAATTAAAGTAGAACCTTTTCTATTAGGAAAATTCAGATGCAATCTTTCCTACTGGGAAAATTAGATAAAATATTAGATTTTTCCTTGAGGCCGAGAACATGATAAATTTTGTAAAAAAAAAGGAAGGCGTGACTCGTTATCAATTAAATTATATTCACTAGATTGAATCTTCTTAGTTTTCTTTACTTCTTAGATATTAGAATTTTCCGGAACTTTCTGCATGAACTTCTAGGAATACCGAGTCATCTAATTATAACCAAAATATTATTTCAATTTCAATAATCATAATGAGGTCTGTCTGAGAAACTAAATATTATATTCATCCAAAACCAAATAAAACAGTTGGGGTTGTTTTGAGGTCGCTCAGGTGTTCATCAGTTAAATATTCATTCGCATAATACATTAATCGATCAGAGTAATGCAGCTGCGCGACGGCATCGAGTGCCGTTTTCGTTCATACAAATCATTACCTATGCAAAGAAGCGATTGGATAATTGATGCGCCCAGGAATATTCGGAGCTTGGGGAGTCGCATGAAAATTGGATAAGTTTGGATTGACTTATGCAGCTGGGCCGTAAGTGAATTACTTACCTCGGTCGGATCCGTAATAAATTTGCCGATAGTGATTACGCGCAGTGTCACCTCGCGTGTATTTTCGAGCTCCTCCGGAAGGCAATAAAGAGCCTCGCTCACAAAATATGGCTCGGGGCACGTCAGTCTGAAATATTTATTAAATTATTATTAGTGCATCTGTTTTTCTGAAATAGCAGTGTGAAAGTAGTTCATGAGCAATTGTTATAGTTGGAAAATGTCATGAGATCAAGCTTGTATTATAATGAAACCAAACTTTATTTTGAGCTGATGAAAAAGTGTAAGGTATGCAATCACATGTGCTACCAATTCATCAATATAAACGTTTGAATAAATAAGTAACCTTGTTATTATGATACATATCCTGTCTTTGTACATCAAGCACATGACAATATTATTACTTAAATTACATAATATATTAATAGTAGTATATTCATTAACGTATTATTAACTCACGATGACATGAAGAATGGAAATTTCCTATATTGTTTTAAAAATAAATGAGTGAATGATTATTAATACATTAATTAATAAAAACGCCGTTTTTATAAAACTATTATACATTTCTTAATTTATAAAGCATTTTTAGTTTTTCAGTATTTTAAATCTAAATCTGCCTGAGAGCACGCGTTTTCTATTTCGTAGTCTATGTCGACAAAAGCCGATGAGGTACGAACACTTGTGGGCGCACATTAATTGTAATGAGCGTTTGGTGAACTAGAAGAGGAATAAATTAGTCTTTGAGCTTTTAAATTTTAAACGTACTGAATGGTCAACATGCCGACTTCTGATGATATACAGGTCCACCTTCTCAAAAAACTCATACTAAGATTCAACGTCATACAACATAAACTTACACCTATACATATAAAGAAATCAAGCAATCATAATTAATTCAGTGCATCGCAACTTCAAAAGAAAGTGTACTTACAAAAATTTTTAAAACAATGCAACTAGTGCAAGTAACTAAATATACCAATCAGATTGCTTTCATCGGTAACCAGAATAATTTTGTATACCCTTCGCTTCGCAAACTAAAATGAACACAAACCCTCAATCAGGATTAAAAATGTTATATTGGATTGCACGAAGTATATCGAAGCATAAAGAAGAACTTTAACAGATTCTGCAAGACAGCATCGATATATTTGCCGACGTTAGAACATGACTTGCTCGTTTACAATAAATATTCACTATGCAGCTCTTGTGGGTTTTCGTAATGACAAATGTAAATCGTCTGGAGAAGGAATTCTCTGGCTAATTTAAAAGAAAACTTAATATTAACTCTCCGGATAAGTCAGTCGAATTATGTAGATTACCAATACTGTCCCTGCCTTTAACTTTTTTGTTTATTACAGATCTCTAAAACTCACTCTTGACTTAGAACAGTGTAATGTAATTTTTTCCAGTAAGTGTTAATAGAAACGAAAATAATATTTGAATTCTTATTATGTCGGATGGAATTGTGATAAATCTTCAAAAAAAGAAAAATGTTAAGATGTACTCATGATTAACACAATTTAATTATTCATAAGCTAGACATGTGAACTCATATTGATAAAACATGAAAATAAAGATATTAGTGATAAAATACACGTCAATAATGAGAAAACAATTTATTTATTATAAGTATTTAAACATATTTGACAATCTATAAATCAACTTTCAAAACACACTACAGTGTAACAAACGTAAAGTACATTGAAAATTTTTCTTTGTCGTTTATTATTGAGAACTAATTTTACATATAAAAGAAGAAAAATATGTGTTATGAAAATTGATAGAATAAAAACAGTTTTATATACAATATATTTTCAAAAGCTTTACATATATAATTTAAAAAGCTCTGCAGATATTAAAAAGCCTTAAATAGGGGACGAGGCACGTTTTATTTTACCAAATTCTGTTTTTAAACAGTTTTTTTAGTGTATTAATAAAACGAAAAGTTTATATCGGTAGCCTAGTATTTTAAGAATGCACTAATAAAGAATATATCTTTCTAGCATGTTAAAAGCAAAATCTCTTTTGCAAATCATAAAAGATGTTTTATTTCCTAGATCTTTCATAAATTATCAAAATTTCTAAAAAAAAAAAAAGTGTTTTCAAAATATAAATCTTTCTGAAGCATTACTCAAACGTCATCTCGTTGTGTAAAACACTTAATTATTCAATACGTCAGAGGCGTTATAAACGAGCGCTCATTGAAGTAAAGTAATTTATGTTTTATTCCGTGAAATCCGATGAAACCTTGGAGTGCGCCGGAGAAACATGCATCGACTCTACACTGAAATCAGTCCCTCCTCATCGGAAGTCGATTTATCATCCGTCGCAGCGATAGCGAAATCGGTCACAAAGCATCGCGCGGGTTCGTCAACCCGAGAGAGCGTTCTTGCGGCGCGAAAACACGCGTCGTGTATGCTGTATATGCATAGGATCGCTCCGCAGTCGTGCAGCGTTCCGCGGAAGCGCTCGAGAAATTTTGGAATTTCTCCGGTCATGATAATTATCGCGGCTTTGGAAACGCATTTATATATACACACCGGTGTTATTATATACGGGAAGACGCTCTCGCTCTCTTTCTCGCAATGTGTAGTATATATAAGCATGTATATGAGCATGAATCGCGCGCGCGCGCGCGCGTTTTATCCACTTTCTCATCTTTCATATCTCGTGGTCAGCTCGTATACGGCTCACGCTCGCGGGGTTATAATGATACCCGCACGAACTGTCGTTACTGCCTTCCGCGGTAATAATATTAATGGTTTCCAGAACCCCCGGCGCACCGAGCATGGAATCCTCTCGCCGGGTGAAACAGGGAGAAAAAGAGAGAGACAGGTTCTGTAGCACTGGCGCATCACGATTTACTGCCCCCAAATTGGAATTATAATATTGGCTTCAATTTAGCCGAGGCTTTTTATATAGCCAATGATCTTTGTTAATTAAATATTTTCCAAGACATGTTTGGAAAGATTTAATCGAAATTGGTAGGGGAATATACGATGCTGAAAGTTATATTAGTATAGATATTCAATTGTGTATTTTTATGTAATAATTGCATATTGCATGCAGCACCTAGAGTTGTGACTTTTCAACAAGCTTTTTCAATCCCTTTTTCCTTATCGGGATTTCCCGCGCGATGCGTTAAATAACGATTTTTATTTGTTTTCCAATGATGAAGTCATCAAATGTTGCGTCACTAAGTATATTAATAATTGCATATATAAAACATTTTATTTAAGCTGCGGACAAAAATATTGAATTCAACGTTCAAAAATTCATATATATTTATGAAAAGAATTTTTTTCATTCGCTCTAATAGAGGACATGTAACAGTTTATTGTTTTAAGGTATTTTTCAATTGTTTTATTGCATCACGAGCATCCTGCCACAGCGATTCGTTAGATGCAAAGCCACTGCAGCACGACCGGCATATTTTTTTTATACACGGGTAATTGCCCTCCTCTTGATTCTCTTCTTACCTACATGTCGGAGCCGAGTTTTTTTTTACAAGATCGTTCGCGCGGGGAATAAAAAGAATCTCGCAGCGTAGCGGACGACGACGGCGGCGGCGGCGGCAGCGGCGGCAACGTCTGGGTAGTAAATGAATTTTGCGTTATTAAATCGCGAACAGCTTTTATCGCCGAAAAGCTGACAAGGCATTCTCGTTCGGCTCGGACGGGGAATGGGAGCCGAGAAGCAGCAACAGCAGCTCTCTCTCTCTCTCTCTCTCTCTCTCTCTGCGGGTATTATAAGGGCACATTTTTGAGCTTTATTAGGATCGTTTTATGAGTTGACAATTCCTGCGGACTGGGCTTACACGGCGTGTGTACTTTTTTTGTCGGATTTCGAAAGTCGGCTATCAGAAAGGTCGGAGGACGTGCAAGAGAGATACAGAGGGAGAGAGAGAGGGTGAGGGAGAGAGAGAGAGAGAGAGAGAGAGAGAGAGAGAGAGAGCAAGAGCAAAAGATGCCGCGACGTCGTAAAACGAGCCGCGCGCGCGGTGGATCTAATGGCGGTCGTAAAATCGAAAAGGTTAAGAATAAATACGTAAATCACCGATGCTAATTAGCCTGCGTTGCAAGGACTCTCTCTCTCTCTCTCTCTCTCTCTTTCTCTCTCTCTCTCTCTCTCTTTCTTTCTGGCTATGGTCGCGGCTGCCTCTCTCCGAACTGGTTTACAGCCCCGGCAATATGCCCCGCACTATACGCCTCTGCGTGTATTATATGTATGTGTATACATACGCAAGCGCTGCTACGTACACGCAAATACTTATTTATACAGATGCCCGTAAACGTACTTCTATAAATACATGTATATGCCGAGTGTGTAGCGGCCGCCTCTGCAGGCCAAATGGGAAGGGAAAAAATTTATGGAAAATGAAAATGCTTTTTGCCGATCGTTTCATAAATTGAAAGTCGGCGGATTTTTTTCTTGCTCTCGAATATTATGCGCCGCTCGCCCTTCTTCTTCTTCCTCCTCTTCTTCTTCTTCTTCTTCTTCTTGATGATGCTTTCGCGCAGCCGCTTTGGAAAAAAGGGATGATAATGTGGTCATTGATATGGTGTATTCTAACCAATATTTTAAAGCTTCTCCTGAATTATCTATAGAATGGAGAATAAATCGAATAATAGATTTTAATTTAAATCTGAATAATCACTTACTATAATATTGATCGATATCAAATGATATACTTAAGATGAACTTTAATAGAAATTCTTATAGAATATAAAACGTGCAATATGTAAAGATATGGTTTTCATAACATTATTCTTGTTGCAGCTTACATACTTTACAATTATCGCTCAATTATTATCCTTTATATTTTACAAATTCTTGAAGTGGGAAATACTTAATTTTGGGTTGAATGTTATCTTAGCATCAAAACGGTTGTATGTAAAAAAAAATTGAGAAAGAAATAGAAACTATATGTATAAGTAGATAAAAGTGATTAATATGTATTATATTGCAAAAGATCGTGTGTACAACAGTAATGAATAGCATCTGTTATTTAATGAATCAATTTTATGATTCTGCAAAATCATAATTACATATTCATAATATGCATGTATAGCTTTGTATCTATTAAATCTAAATATTTACATATTGTATAAGATTAATTAAGTGGATTTATTAAAGCGAAAAATATTTGCTGATATTATTGTTATTCAATTCAACGAAATAGCGAAGCTCGTACTATAAATTATTTATATTTTATTTGTTTTCAGCGCTGACCCTTTTCTCGGTTTACTCTTCCTGCAATAAACTAAATAATTTATAGTACTTGCGTGTTTCATAAGAATTATAAACGAACGCACTTCTAATATCTTGATATTACGATGACGCAAACGAAGCGCGTATATTGTATTTTAATTGTATTAAAAATTTTATTATTTCCAAGCCATCAGGCGTTATGATCAATTGTAATTGGCCAAGTTCTCCACCAATTTCTGCTTTTGAAACTCTCTCTCTCTCTCTCTCTCTCTCTCTCTCTCTCTCTCTCTCTCTCTCGCTCATTTTCTCTGTCTTTCAGTAGCAGCAGCGTTACATATCCCCCGCTATTTCACTGCCCCGTAAAGTTTCGAAACGTGTTCATTCCGCATCTTTATAATGGAGCCTCTCCGGTGCGAGCAGCTCACGATTTTATTGTTGAATAACATGTAAAAAGCGAGAGAGCAGCAGCAACACACGCGCAGGGATTAGCGATAATGACATCGCCGAGGAGAATCGGAGTGGAGGCCTCTATTTCTCTCGCCTTTCGTTGCAACAGAGCAACATTTACTCTCCCGCAGTGTTTGCGTGTGTGTGTGTGTGTGTGTGTGTGAGTGTGTGCGTGTGTGTATGTACCTGTCGAGGTCTGCGCTGCTCTCACGCACACACTCGAAACTATATACATATATTAAGCAGGCGCCAAACTTAGCTATACGAAGCGGGGTGCGCGCGAATAAACGCAGGCGTAGATATATATATATATAAAGACAGCTGGCGCAAATCTCTATGGGAAAGCCGATGATTTATGCCCAACTTTTGCTAAAGCGCGAGAGCGAGCGCGCGAGAGTCTCTGTGTAACGCGCAACTGATTCAATTGATTCCGCGAGAGAGAGAGAGAGAGAGAGAGAGAGAGTCTCGAGGTCGCGAGCGCGCGCGCCCAGTGCAGCAGCTCTCGCTATACGCGCGGAGAGGTCTGCGCTCTGGTGCTGCAGTGCAGTGCTTCGCAACGCGCGACTACTTTTTACTGTTTCTCGCGAGGGGGGCATGAGCTCGTTCGCCTCGCATATACACACTGCACGCGTGTGCCGCCGCTCTTGCAGACCCGTGTACAGACCTTCTCCTTCCCTTCTTCTTCTTCTTCTTCTTCTTCGGCTGCTGCTGCTTCTGCTCCTCGCTGTCGTCATCTTCTTCTTCTTCTTGCTCTTCTTCTTCTTCTTTAGGCCGCGGTGTGTTGCGCTATCGGTTGCTCGCGGCGGCGGCGGCTCAACTTATACCCGTTGCGGTAACTGGTTCTTGCGCGTCCCGTACTTGGACTGCCGCTAACTGAGCGTGGCGAATAAGAATTCTATTCGCTTCACTGAAAGTCTGCGTGGCTGCAGCCGCGGCCGCTTCTTCGAAAGAATTGCCGCCGAGCTGCAGAGGAGAGAAGACCAGAGAGAGATCAGAGTGAGAGAGAGAGAGAGAGAGAG
>UELV01181671.1:17361-29365 GCA_900490015.1 Megastigmus stigmatizans
TCTCTCTCTCTCTCTCTCTCTCTGCCTCTGGGTGTGTGTGGATTTGCAGACTCACGCGAGACTTATCCGCCAAGAGCGAGAGAGAGACTGAAATCTTCCCTCGCGTGTGCTGCGCGCCGCGCGGGTAGCGAGATTTTTTTTGTTTTGTTTGCGCGAAACTCTACTGTGCGCGCGCGAACGCGCGGCCGTACGCGTTCCGTTTATCCCGCTTTCTATTTGGAAAAAAAAAGTTACGGAAAAGTTAGATTAGCTCGCGGGTCGAACGGCAGCGCAACGGAGCTAAAATCGCCTTCGTACCTAGGGTTTGCGATTGATCTGAAAAGAACTGGAAAATATCTGCATCTTTCCAAAAGCTTTTATAATGAATCAAGTTTTTAGAATGTTTTACTTTTTCAGTGTTCAGTATACAGTTATACTTTCACTGTTGAACAAATTATTATTTATCCGTACGTTGTATAAAAGTAAATTAACAATTACATGAAAACTATTGCGTGTTTATTATAAGATTATTGGAAATACAGTTACAATTTACATGAGAATTATTTGATGAAAATGATTCATCTAGAAGTTTTTAGTAGTAAATGTAGTGGGTGGAATGACTTTTACTATTGGAACAAATGGACGAATCAGTTATGTAGATTAATTTTCGTATATAAATTTTCTTTGAAGCCGAGATATAGAATTTAGTACAATGACTTTCTCAATTAATTATTTAAGTAATTACTGTAAATTTTACTTTTGCTGCATATTATATATCTATTTTAAAGTCTACTGCTATTAATTTTCTGTTTTACATTAAATTAATTAGTATGATAATTCCCTTCAATGACATAGCTTATCTACAAAAGTACTTTGAAAAGGAAATTAATCGACTTAATTGAGGAATTACTGTAATGTCCTTATGCTGGTACGCGCACGTAAAGCATGACATCTCCCTATATAAGAATAGTCGGATTCCCATATACATTCAAACGATACAAGAAGACAGCCTCTTTATTATCACGTCCGATTGCGCGAAAAAAATGCAATGTGGTGTAGAGAGAGAGCAGAGCGCGAGGCGCAAAAAGGCAAAAAGAGAAAAGGTTCGATTGATCCGTTAAAGCTAGTGACTCGGTATATAGTGGCGTTATATAGCCTAAAAATGAAGACTCGCCGCACCACTTAAATGAAATTCACGCAAAGCTCAAGCGGCGGCACGCGATCAGCCACCGCCACCACCACCACCACCACTGCTGCCTCTGCCTCTACCTCTGCCGCCGTCGCCTCGCTCATTGCACCTGTAATGAAATCAATTTGCCAAATGGACGGGATAGAGGCGCGAGGGACAGGCGTCGAAAAGTCGAAGCGGCCGAGAAAAAACGAGACACTGCATCGACGAGTGAGAGAGAGAGGAGAGACCACACCCTCGTTTCACGCGACGAGTGGTGGCAATGACTCGTCCGAAAAAAGGCCGCACCGCACACGTCCATATAACTTGCTTTGCCTTTGCTGCGTCTGCTCTCTCTCCCCCTCTCTCTCGCTCTCTCTCTCTCTCTCTCTCTCTCTCTCTCTCTCTCTGTCTCTGTGTGTGAGCAGTCGGTCCCTCTGCAGACGCGTATATACATACGTCAAAAATATGTGACGACCGCCGACCGAAGGATGAAAGAGTTATATTGTGTGTACCTGCTAATGAAGTCAACACGGCGAATAATAATATGTCTCCTGCGCAACCTCTGCACCGCATAATGTCACTGAATAATGTAGAGCGAACAATTTTCCGACTCGCGCTATGCTGCACGATTTTGTTTAAAATTCCAAGACATTAAGAAGAAATATGTTGTTAAAGATATATGGATCGAGTTGAAGTTCTGTATTTGTCTAAGCGTATCGAGGTTTTTCTACTTAACGCGAATGTAGCTACAATTTCCTTTAGATATATACGGGGAGTGAATTAAATCAAATTACATGTTTTTATTATTCCATCATGCACAATTCTGTATTATGGATGAACGTCTTCGGTACACAAGTCCTGATGGAACGCGGAAGTATAAAGAATCGTTTTCGCAAAATGTTGCGATTGATTTAATCTAAAACATAAATATTATTAACGGTTGATGTCGGCGATATATTAAGATTCGCGGGGATATATTTTAACACTTCTCCGAGATCGGAAAGCAACCCACACGGCAAGACACACGGGGCACTTTTATATCCTTCAAAATTAACTCGATTGTAAACATTGAATTTAAATTTTCAACGAACACATCGTATGGTACAAAGCGAGAAGGAAGTCTTTTAAATAAGCAAGCTTAAAGTGAAGCTTGTTTGATAGCCCGTCGTAAAGTCAAATGACCGATCCGAAAAAGAAGTTGGTAATGGTTATAGTTATTTCGCACCTAAAATAGTAACCTCTCTCGCGCACGAATATAATCCGGCGAGCGAGCGTAAAAGATAAGAAATTTTTATAACGTCGTGAAAATATATTTATTTCCTCGTTCGGGAGGAAGCGTAACATTTAAACTATAAAATTATAAAATCCAATGTTTAATGTGAATATATTACAATTGAATAAATTCGAATAGGCCGATTATGCGTGAAATATATAAGAGGAACGCGAATTATTGCTCATATAAATTTCATTCGCTCTTGTAAATACATATTATTCTTGTAAAACTTTTCACGTTATTTATTGGGCCATATCTATAAAAATTCATCATTTCCAATTGAAACTGATTGTCGGCAAATAAAAAGAGCCTTTCATTGTAAAGCGTTTACTTAAAAATATAATTGACGATATATACACCCAATTTACCAGTTATAGCAACTAAGAACTTATATAGAAAACAATGTTATATATATAGAAACAATTTTTTAGCGCTAATAGTAATAAAATTCGTTTCTTTCTAGCAATAAGCAATAGGATAACGCTCACGAGTTGAATTGCGTCAAACGTCTACATATATAGAATCTCAGAAAGAAGTATGCAAACGATTAAAAGAGAAAAAAAAAGAAGGCGCAAGCGCACAGGCTGGCCTACAAGCAGATAATGGATTCCGAGTTTCTTATTCATAATGATATTCAAACGCTTGGATTTTGACGATTCCAAGGTCGAGAAGTAAATTATAATCGAGGCAGAAAGGAGTGAATCGGCGAGCGGCGATTTTTCGATTTGAAATTCACATGAGTCTCGAATCTCGCTACGGTGTATATACATATAGATGTATATAGATCTCGTAAAGGGGATAGCCGCGGCAATGACTCGGGGTATATACGACGGCGCGCCGTCGCGGCCGGGGAAAAATGGGTGAGGTCGCGCACGCCGAGCCGCGCGACTGGCCACGAAAGAAGGCCTGACTCATTAGCCATCGGCGCGCGCTTATTTATGTAAACTACGCGCGGGGAACTCTACGGGGCCGAGAACAAGCCCGCGGTTATGCAACATTCTCACGAACGAGCGCGAGACTGCCTCGATGGCTGCGCGTATACAAGAGCCTGCGAAACACGCTTTTGCTTTTTCTTCCGCTGCTGCTGCTGCTGCGCTGCCTTATTCTGCTTCTTCCTTTTCTCGTTTTCTCTCTCTCTCTCTCTCTCTTCTTTTATTTCCAAGTTCAAATTCAAGGACTGGACGAGGCTGCCGTGGCCGAGAACACGAGAATCTGCTCGATATAACCGGAAGTTCCTGGAATATTTTCCACTCGCGATCAGCTATAATCCCACGTAAAGAGATAACTTAGCTTATCTCAAGTTCGATTCTAGGAGCCACACTTTATTACCATCTTTACAATATAGAATATACATTATTTTAGTATAATAATGATGCGAAAGCTTGAGTTAAGTTTAACTTAAGGTCAAAAACATGAAATGGCGATGATCAATGTCTAAATGTGTACAAAATAAATCAAGATATACTAATAATAATTTCACTGATTTATTACCTAGGCTTGAAATTTTCATTTTTTATAACTATAATTATTTGAAATTTGAATTTTATAATTGTGATCACGTCTAAACTTACTTCCATATTATATGTTGGTAATTGCCATGCTCTTCGCGGGATTCGGGAACGTAAGCAAAGATGACGGAGAGCCATATCTGTTTGATTGATCATCTTTAAGTGATGTACTAAGCGACAAATCAAATGTCTTACGAAGTAAATTAATAATGAATATAATATATGCGTATGTAGATTTCGGAAATATTCATCCAGATGTGTGAAATACTTTAATTTGCAAATTATCGTTAATAATATACTTAACACCTGAATCACAACACATAAACTTTTGTATATCTTATGTATTTCAATACAGCTTATGAAAAAGCAGCAAAAATATTTCTTAAAACAATATATAAGGGGGTCAAGAACCATAATTTTCCTTAAATTTCGTTACATTATCATTTTAATAAAAGGAGAAAATTAAAAAGACATAATGGTTTGCACGTAGATTGCTGTATATATTAATGTCAGAAGAAGAAAATAACATCTCTCTAAGCGAAGATCGCCTGGGGTGTCTAAATTGTACTCTTGCCTCAAGGGGGTTGATAAAAGACAAAAGAAACGGACTAAGCAGGAGGATGAAAAATGCATCGTCATTTTTCGAAGCGAGCCTGAACGCAGAGACGGAGAAAGAGACAGAGCGAGACGAGCAGCAACATTTGTCGCTGCTCCGAGGCCTTATAAAAAGATCCTTATTTATTTGGATAAAAGGAGCACAGGAAGTATTTATGAAAAGCAGGGATAAAAAAAAGGAGTGCAGAGACTGTACTTCTCAGATCTCGCACTTTCTCCGTGACGACTGTACGAGTTCAGGAAGTGCGAGAACGAAGCTCGCATAAAACGCTCCATTGCGCTCTAGAATCCACGAGCTGCTACTTGGTGTAATTTACGGGATTCGCAAGGCGGGAAGATGAAGTCAGACTGAGTAGAGGGGGATAAAAGAAAAGAAAGAAACAGAAGAGGAGAGAAACTAGCGAGGAGACATTGCGGTACAATCAATTTTTATTTTTTTTTCATGTAATTAATTTTTTACTCTCGTGACGGTCGTTTGACAAATTCACCGAGGATAACGTTATAGTAGCGCTTAGTAGTATCAATACCAAATTTTCCTGTTAGTGAATACTAATGTTTATATAACAACTCTTGCTGCATAATTATGCGAGTTATGTACGTAATTGTGTGAAAATTAAAATTTAACGTTAGTAACGTACTGTGACGCAAGGAATGTAGTATTTCAATAATTTATTTGCACTTCTCTAATCTAACGTACATTTCGTTAGTAACGGAATTTCTATGTTCATTTGTTTCATAAATTCTATAATTTCCAGCAAAATTCCCATTAAGCTGAATCTTCTAAACATCTAAAATCCTACCATAAATACGGAAGCAAAAGAAAGCACGAAGCTGCAACTATACACATATAGAACTATCCCAAATCCCATGATTCAATGCACCTGATGGCAGCGAGTGGCCACGAATTAATAGCTGCATCACCGACGTTGCACACTTACTCGTGACTCTCCACCTCCGCCTCCTCCTCGCCCATTTCCATCACGGCGCTCCTATACATATATACAGCTACTGCAAATCCGTTTAAGGACCGAGCAGTGCACACACGTGCAACAGCTTTTGCATTTTGTCTGCGAGCCAAAGAGCCAATACGCGCCTGTAGCCATACGATATATATACGCGAGAGCCGCGCGCGCGCAATGCAGACTAGTACGGCAGTCTCCATCCTCTCTCTCTCTCTCTCTCTCTCTCTCTCTCTCTCTCTCTCTCTCTCTCTCTCTCTGTCTCTGTCTATTTCGCTAATGGGAAACGGTAATGCAAACATGATTGCCCGTTTCGCGGCGCATTACGCGGAAAAACACACGAGAGGTTCTCCGCTCGCGGTAATGCACTGTGCGGCCGGTACTGCCACACAGACATCACGACGATCCTTGCGCTTATTGTCCACTGCAGGACGGGCCTCAAGTGCGCGCCTCGCCTCCAACTCTCTCTCTCTCTCTCTCTCTCTCTCTCTCTCTCTCTCTCTCTTTGCTTGCTGTGTACGTGCACTTGAGCTATGATTAGTGGAGTACCGTAAGCGACGTGGACGCTTTCAGTGTGAGCTGCTGTTGCTGCTGCTGCTACGTACAAGTTTTGCGTGTAAGAGAGAGAGAGAGAGAGAGAGAGAGAGAGAGAGAGAGTGGAAGTGCGTTGGAACGCTGAAAAGCTTTCGCGGACGTGCAATTCTTGAGGCGCTGAGCGATGTAGATGCGTTTTCTTCGTCGGCGCCGCCGCGCGCACTTAAACCTGGCTAACCTTTATGGTCGAGCGTTTCTCGCGTGCCCGATCGCTACCGCGCTCTTGCTCGCTTCCTTAGGCAGGAAAGAAACTATTTTTATTTTAATGCGTCTCTTAAATTTTCTATGTACAGAAAGTGCGGTACTTGTATTTATTGCTCTGATAGAATGGACTTTCCGTAAATATCTATATGTATATTCTCATACCGTTAAAGATTTTTTTTTGGTCAAAACAAATGCAAAACTTTTAAAGATCAGTTATGAAAAACCGTTGAAGGCTTATAGCTTTCACGAGAAAAACGGAAATTCTTCATTTTTAGAAAACCAAAATTAACCCTTCTCATACACTATATAGCATTTTCATTTAAACGTATACATGTCGCTAGCAAAATCGATTATTAGGTACCAATAAAATAAATAATTTAATTTCTAAATCAAACCATCTCATAGTGCGAGTATTTATATAGCTTTTATTTTCATGGCCGCTAATTCGAATTGTTTTCTTCAAAAGCTATAAGGAAAAATGTCTGTCAAAAATCTTCGTTTAATATATATATCTGGTCATGTGGTGCAAGGAGGGGGGTTAAAATTTATATAAATCTTACTCCTCCTTGTACAATTTAGATAAATGTAATTTGTTGAATATGTTTTCTCAGCAGCTATCAAGAACCATAAATTGTACAATCTCATAAATTAATAAAATCCTCCCTAAAAATATCTGTAGATTTATAAATAAAGCTACACAGGACTGTATGTAATACGATAAGCTTATATTGGTATCTAGGAGAAATCAAAGTGCCATTGCAGTTGGCAACGTTTCCTACTATGTATCGAGTGTCTGCATACTTTGATAAAGTATTCCACGTCTGCCACGCGCATAAGCACAGAAAACTACAAACGGTATATCTTTATCTTCATCGGCGAACAGCTCACGCACTCAGTCATACTTGCCTGCATACATACATGCATAGTGTATAATGTATACTTGACTAAAATATAAACAAAGAACTTTTGTAGGTTACGGACGACATTCTTTGGCATAACTGAACTAGAATATGCACGACACCTGGGGATTGGTACTGTATTTTAGTAGCTTATTTGCCCCCGGACAAATTGAATTGATGCAAATGCATTAATTGGAAGCGATAACAGATCGTAAATTTTTCTCTTCAGTGTGCGTCGAATGTTTTAGAAACTATCGATACTTCAGCGTTATCATGTAACATTAAAATACTTTTAAGTACTGCTATAAAAATTAAATATAGATTATTTAAATAGAATACTTAATTTCGAAAGGAACTCAACACAAATTGATAATAAAAGCATACAATGTATCTATTACTTCATGTAAAATTATCAAATGGTTTATTTATAGATTGAAGATTTTTATAGATATACGAGTATATATAATTAAAAATAAAAAATATAGCTCGCTATATATAAAATGAGCTTTAGATGAGATTAAAATAACACAAATAAATAATATAAACGCTATAATATAATAGGTATACTACTAAAGTGCGTCTTACTTTTCAAATCTATAAAAGAATAACAATTGGGTTTTCTTATTTTTAAAAGTAATTTCCACTTACTTTGATATATGATCACTCTACTAATTTAGAGAGTATAAAAGAAATAGATTATATGTATATAATTGCTCTATAATTTCTCTTCTTTAATTATAACAAGTACGTTATTTCTCTACGTATTTATAGCAAATAACCTGTATACGTTTCAAAAAGTTCTTCTTGATTAATCTTATCATCTCACTGAAAGTTGATAATTTGTGCGATTAAAACAAAAAGTATAGTGAAATCAGCAAATGTTTCTTAATTTTTACTCGATCATCTCGGCTAATTGAATCAAAGTGCAGCAGCGGCCGCGTGCCACCTGTGGCTCTAAATTTTATGGACATTTTGATTGTGCTCAATATTGCCTCCGAGCGCGCACCTAAACAAAAAAAAATGCGTGAAATACGATTTTTATAATCGAACCAATTACGAAATCATAATAACCGCACACGAAAACATACATTTTTAATGAATTCATCATATTAGCCGGCGATTTTTTCTTCTTCTTTTTTTATATCATCGCGTTGAGCTAATTGTGAAACGCGGAGAAATGAGATACGAGCCACTGTCGAGGCTCATCAATCTGTCGGTGCTGCAGTTCCATCTTGCTATATAGGCACGGATATATAAAAAGCGCCAGCTGAAGAAAAAAGGTCGCCGAGAACAGAAGAAGCAGAAGCAGAAGAAGAAGAAGCTTAAAGTTCTCAATGGTGTTTTCGTTCCGGAGGAGATCCTCTCTCTCTCTCTCTCTCTCTCTCTCTCTCTCTCTCTCTCTCTCTCTCTCTTCTTGACGTCGGAGGTGCAAGTTGAGAGAAAGAGAGAGAGAAGTTTTTTGTCGCTCGGCCAGTATGAAGGGGGTCATTAACAGTATTTAAATGCGAAAAACGCCCGGGGCATGACACGCCATCCACTAACGAGAAGCCGCGAAAGAGTTACGATGTCGTTGTCTTAGTCATCGTAGTCGTCCTCGTCGTTGTCGTTGTCGTTGTCGTTGTCGTCGTCGTCGTCCCCGATGTATATACACACACTCGCGGCTCTCGGCTCTCCCGCGCGAGACTCGTTGCAGCCAGGCGTCCTCTTCGTCGTCGCCGTCGTCGCTGTCCTCGTTCCTTTTACGATATCGCGCCGAGATCATTCGGTCTGCTGCTGCTGCTGCTGCTGCTGCTGCTGCTGCTGCTGCTGCTGCTGCTTCACGGTACTTTAGGAACTGGACTCGCGGATAAGAGGACGAAATAGCACTCGTTATTAGCACGCGATCGACCCGCATCGAAAGGAGCACTGCTGCGACGACGCGCAATTATCCCTTACAAGTGCTGCAGCTCCTGGCTTTTGCTCCTCCTGCTGCTGCTGCTGCTGCTGTTGCTGTTACTGTAGCTGCGACTTTGACGTATACTTCGTGAGCGTGCCATTTTGTTCGATCCCAACCGAGGACGGGAAGCTGACACGAGTTTTATTGCGATCGGCTACAAATTTGCGATCATTGAATTTGTCCTTGTTTTATATCTCCTCACGGCTGATTGTTAACTTTTATTTCTTGCGGATATATATGTGTTCGCTTCTTTTATGTGGTAAAAATATGTTTGAGTGCGTATCTGTAATCAGACGTGTATAAAAGAACGCAGTTTTGTATCGGTATTATAAAAACAAAGATGTGCGTTTGCTATTTTGCTGGAGGTATATTGGTTACAAGAAACAATTTTTCGAGATTGAAGTTTATTCTGGTGGAAAACATTGTCTATTTATCTCATTAAATGAAATCACTGCTTAGTGAATCCGCATCTGTGCGCGAGCGAACTATTATTTATCCACAACCGCACAAGTTTGAATTGAAATTAGATATAATTAGCGTTGACATCCGGAAATACGGAGGATGAATAATTTCCTTTGTAATTATGATTGCGGATGATTCATCACACCAACGTGCAATATTGTAAATCATTAGATAAGAGAAACCTTAGACTGTGTGCAATTCAATTAGACGCGTAGTAGATTGAATACATAAACTACCTAAGAGACAAGTACAAAGACTGTGTACAGGTCTTGTATAAAATTCACAACGGGCATATTTCCAAAGGCACGCAGACCAAACTTTTAATAATAAAATTTATTACAAAGACATTTCGTGTCGCTCTTTAAAATATAAACATATAAAATCAAAGGTTCTTTGTTCTTGTTCTTTTTCTAACGATTTGCTACACTATCAGTTGAAAATTTCGTCAAATTCTTAGTATAAATTATTATGTATGTATGGAAGTTTAAAAAATTGTGGAAAAATTCTCGACAAATAACCAAAGTATAAATTTTAAAAGGCGAGATCAAATACTTTAAGCAATTGTTTTATACATAGTACAACAGCGAAAACAAATTACACTCTCGCTTACCGCACACACACACGCTCGCATAGTCTACTTTTTTTTCCTCCACCATTGTAAACAAAAGTTTGGCTCGCGCCAGAGCGGGACAGAGCGGTTCGCGAGAGATTAAGATAACTATATGTTGCGCGCGTAAAAAGTTGCCATATAACGCGGCCGCAAACAAACTGTTTTTCTAATGCACGCTATACTAGCTGTATATATATATATATATATATATATACACTCCCGCATGCACTGCACAAAAGAGCGCAGCAATTTATTCGCGCGCGCATGGGTCAAAACTTCATTTCATCAGTATATATATATAAAATTGTGGGCCAAAATTGCGGGACCAAAAATACTCGCGAGAAGCGAGAACTGCGACAGCAAAGCGTCGAATTTCGTATATATATATATATCTGTATATATTTATACAAGGCTGCATGGAAAGTCGCGATATTAAAGTTGGCGAGGCGGCATTCCGCGCAGTGCACTTTGCTGATTTTCAATTTTTCCTCACGGTCGCGTGCGCTCGCGTCGAGTCGGGGCTTCTGCTCGCGCGCATAGCTCTTCTTCCTTTTGTCGATCGCTTTTTCCGTCCGCGCTCTCACTGCAGGCAGAAATCGGAGAACGAAAAAAACAAGTATATATATGTGTGTATATATATATAGGATAGGGAGAGGGATCCGAGGGAAAGGGGAGGGAAAAAAGTTGCGTCGCATACAGCGAGGGAAAATCACGCGATAAAGGAATTTTTCATTTTTCATTAAAGAAACGTCGCCCGAAACGTATTATATATGGGGGCGCGCGTCCGGGACGCGGGCATTGGACAGGAGTCGTCGGGCGCCAGGCCACGTATAATATACATATATATGCATATAAGAGCAGAGGGAGCTGTACGATGCGTATATATATAGGCGAGGAGAGCTGGTGAGACGCTCGCAAGCCCCGCCGAGCGCGCGCGCGCGCGTATGAGAAAACTTGAGATATTAAAGTCGACGAAGTTGCCGGCTGACGTGTTTCGTATATCCAACTTTGCAGCTGCCTCGGCGAGGAGGAATATTGCGCCGAAGAAATTCATTTTTCACGTTTTCCTCTCCGACCCTCCTTCCCTCTCCTCATATATATATATACACATTTATATACACGCATATAGCGAGTGCACCCTTTGTCTCTTTTCTACTCTCTCTTTCTCTGTCTCTCTATACATATAGATATAGCTCATATCCCGGCGCCTTCGCATTCAGAGCGCGAGAGCAAGCAACCGGGCCTTGGTCCTCGTTGTATGCAGTCGCTGCCGCCGCCGCTTCTGCTGTTGCCTCCCTTTTATCAGATTCCTTCGCTCAAAGGGATGACTCGGTCGCGCAATTAAATTCAGCGTACAACTTGAGCTGCAGTAGAGCGGTGTTTCCCACGTTTGACAGCTGTAATGTGGGAGAGCAAGAGAGAGAGAGAGAGAGAGAGAGAGAGAGAGAGAGAGAGACTTGGCGGCGCGGCGAATGCAAAAATTCCGAGGCTCTCTCGACTTCTGGATTAATATAATACGCACTCGTATCTACAAACCGGACGCGTTGGTATGCGTCTCTCTCTCTCTCTCTCTCTCTCTCTCTCTCTCTCTCTCTCTACACACGCTCGACTTTAGCTGATAATACTTACTGTATATATACGCATGGCTGTTTGTCTATTTGTGTGTTCATGGTGATACGGACCTCGACGCGGCGCTTCATATAGTTTGTTTGTGCAAATTATAATCCGCACTGCAGGTTCGCGCGCAGTTTGCGTAGGTACACGTGTCTCTCTCTCTCTCTCTCTGTGTGTGTG